>JBBPLD010000149.1:0-41108 GCA_038089555.1 Chalciporus chontae | reverse complement strand
TTGAGTTGAAACCGAATCATTTACAGCAGCCTCTGGATATCCCTTTTTTCGCACGACTTCGCGCATGCGCAATCAATCATGTTTTGCGTTCTGTGAAGCATGATGCTCGTATCCCAATTCCGAATAGTCATATGTTAATCGGAGTTGCGGATGAGGGCCCAGCCTACGTGAAGAAAGGTCTCAATAATGTTTACTGCCTCCAGCAAGGGAAGATCTTTGGTAGGTGTTCCGCTGTATCAACGAAGGTAGGCAGAAGCTCCATTAATTTTCCTCGCTAGCTTGTGTACAACGTCCCGAGGATAAAGAACCTACATACCTTAAAGGGATGTGTCTCATTTCGCGTAGCCCTGTGATTCATCCTGGCGATGGTGGGAGGAACGGAGTCTCTTCCTCCACAGGCGGACACTGATGCGCATATAGTTCAACGGGTATATGCTATTGGGCCACCACCTGCAGATCAAGAATGCTTGTTTGGGCACCTGAAGAACGTCGTCGTATTCTCGAGCACTGGTGGGTGATTTTGGTTGATGAGTCGATTCACGGATGTTACATTTTTATCCCAACAAGGTAATTGGTCGCTACCAAATGGCCTGGCAGGCGGCGATTTAGATGGGTAAGGCACTAGTATTTGCCTCTAAGTTACCAGGAATCACCCTGTTTCCGCAGTGATTTGTACGACATTATTCAATACGGAGAGCTCTTGGTTCCGGAACATCACGACCCAGCTTCTTACTCGCCAATGGACCCCCGCAAACTCGACAGACCCAGCACCATCGACGACATATGCAACTTCATCGTAGAGTATATCTACTCAGACGTTGTGGTATGAGGCAACCATCCTGGGAACACCATTTGCTTGCTTACAGGGACTGTCGATAGGGTTTAGTCTCCGACAAACACATTGTGATTGCAGGTGAGTCGACCTCCGTTGGAAGCAACAGTGTTGTCTAATGCGTAACAATGAACAGACCAGTCAAAAGTGTGGCCGCTCACTCTTGTACTGTAGTTAAACTTACAAGCTTTGCGACAGCACGGAACACTCGATCCGCATTGTCTGCTCTTGGCGGAGCTGCATAGTCAGGCTGTGGACTATCCGAAAAATGGAAATAAGGTGGACCTCGAAAAATTGCCACATCAAATCATCCGCTTCAAACCGGATTGGAAAAAAGCTGAAGAAGACGTCCCTCGCTCTTCAGATTACTATGAATCCACCCGTGCGCTTGGATACCTCTACCGCAATATCACGTTGGATGACATACCAAATCCTCCGTCCGATCCACAAGGAAAAGCAGAGGGACAACCGATCTTCAAAGCCCTTTGGCCGCATGTTCGTCGCAATCTTGATGGGTTGTCGGCTCGACCAGCATCAATATCAATGGATACCCTGTATATGGCATATCGCGAGGAGTTGTCGTACATCGCCAGCACCTACTCGTTGTCTCCGATACCCGGATCCCGATTACGCGAAGAAGAACTTGTCGTCGGGACCATCTTGGCTAAATGCACCGATAAGCGGTACCGGTCTGGCCGGTCGTATGCAATGAGGGAAAGTGTGGCGTTTCTTGTTCAGGACACCAAGGGACAGCTAGTTGGAAGATTGGAGGAGTTGACGGAGAGCGCTTTGAGGGAAAAACTGGCTGTTGCGTGGGCCGCATGGATCTTTAGTCGCGAGCAAACCGCTAGTTCACCTCCGGGGGAAAGCTTTGGCTTGGAGAGCTTTGGCTTGATCGGGCTTGAATTGGTGTTGAGATGTCTGGACATGCTTGGGAGCTTGCCGCCTTTGTGATACTTGTACGTTTTTGATGTACTCTATTATAACTCTCTGGAAGCGCTGTGTACTACACAAGTTGGACTTTGCGTCGCTATTACTCAAGTATCACGTGTAGTTTAAATAAACAGTAAATCACGATGATCTCTGGACTCTAGACTCATTCCGAAGTGAATAGCAGCATCAGAATCTCAGACGAGTATGGCACACGGTAACACATTCGTTTTCTTTTTTTAATTTCGGACGACCTTATTAGTCCTTGTAGATCGTGGCAGAAGTAAGTTCGCTCTCGTATCCTTGGCCGCCAGATACCACTACTTTGGCGACAGGAAACCCTCAGCCAAATGGGCAGCGGTACGGTCTAGCAAATCGTTTAAACGATAAAGCCATTCCTGATTTCCCAGTGGTATACACGCAGCAAAACAGACGATGGTGAGCCATTTCAAATCATAATTCTTCTGCGAGGGGGTACGGACATAAGTTCAAAGGTGATACGTTGAAGTCAGAGCAAGCCTTTGAAGTCCAGATAAGGTCTGCATACAACACGATGCAAGAAGATTCAGAGAAAATCGCAAGGGAAACAAACGCATACACGTAAGTTCCTCTTCGGAACGAGAGACCAAAGGACAGGATTAAGAAGTTCTCAAGGGGCGCAATCAATAATATGCTGCGCCAGATTGAAGAATCCCAGCTTCGCCAACGTGCCACTCTTCAAACCATGAAGGACCAGGCAGACCAGAACAAGGTCATTTTCTGGTCTCGTTCGTGGGTATTGACCGTTGATCCTATAGTGTAGGTCAAGTTTGAAACCTTGTATTCCACTTATTCCACGCTCCTGGACGAACTTGTTCCCTGGCGCATGCAAGTAATCAGAACAGGGGAGCAAATGAGTGAGTCTTGACTATGACAATGGATTGTATATGCTTCTCTATTGAACAGCGGAAGACCAATCGGCACAAATGCGCAAGTCGCGCAAGGAGATATTCGATACAGCGAAACGTCGTCTTGACGAGGGCCGAGAGAAGCAACAGGCATGTTTCATGGTACCCAGTTTCTTTTGAACCGCTATTGAACGCACTAGCTCGCCGCGGATGCGACTGAATTGATCAAGCACTACAAGGCCCTCATGATGGTAATATGAAGATACCTGGAAGGTTGGGCGCTCTCTTGTTCAACTTAATTGACTTTCCGTCGCGTTTCTGGTGCATGACACATCTATCCTGTTTCCCTTAGTACGTCGTATGTCAAGTGAGGTAGACTGGAGACGAGGTGTACATCAATCGCTCGACGATACCTATCATCCTACTGCGTGAATACCGGTTGAATCACATGGAATATCACACAATGAGAATATACTGACCAGTTCACTCTGTGAACGTTGTATGTACTTGGGTGTCGTTGATGCCGTGTGCTTCTCTCGTCGCAGGCCCAGATATTCTGACATGAACAACCTCAGGATAAGGTTCCAACGACGCATCGTCGGGATATCGAGAGCAGTTGCATCATCCTGTGGGACAGGTGTGTCAAGATTCACGCTGTCCATACAATTCATTACTTACCCGTAGTGTGTGCCATACATCTGGGAATGGGTACGGGATCACATGAAGGATGTTTACACCCCTTTGAAGGAATGGCACGTGATCATCGGCTATGTATCCATGGCTGTACTCGTTGCCACTGCGAGGATGGAAAAAACTTCGGAAGCCTGAGCGATCTTCTGATGCTACGAGTACTCCAGATTCATGTAGACGTCTCTCTGCAGAAATCAGTGCATCAAATAACCACGCAGTATCGGTGAAATAGGAGCGGATCGTTGGATTGGGAGCTCCCAGGAGGTCCAAGAGGATCAGGTGTTCGATGACTCCTATTTCAGTAACGGAATGGCTGAATAGTCGTCGTTTCGCATGGGGCGCTATATATGTTGCGGCCCATTTATCTGAAAGGTGCCTGGTTTAAATCTTTAAGTTAAACAGCACGGCCTCCGATGAGACGGAGTCACCTTGCTCCATAAACTGAATCTGTATCCGTCCAGGCTTTGAACGCTTCCTCGCCATCGAAGAAGACAAGCTGCAGCGTGGTCTCGGTAACGTCTTCGTCATCCTCCAAACCTTCTATAAGCCGCTCCTTCCGGTCGTCCAATAAAGGGTTCAAAGCCTCAGCAAGATCAAGCATCATGGCGCATGGAGCCGCCGAATCTGTGGCACCTATGAACTAAGAACTATCAGCATCACGAGGATAGACTGGCCGAAGAGAGTGCACCTGATTCTCGGGATACGTAGGATAGAATTTGCTATCATAGTGAGCAGAAACGATCACTCTTCGAAGGGCCGTCGGATCCTTCGTGGCAATGACGTTTGTAAACGAGCGTTGGCCGTATGGAGTATTATCCGTGAAGCTGTCTTCTTCGACGTGCCAATCCAAAGCTCTCAGTACAGAGGTAATGTATTCACGAGCAAAAGTACTGTTATCGCTCCCGACTGTGAACACATAGGTTCATCAGGAGAGTGTTGACGGAGGGTGTTTCACGTACCGGGACGCGGGATGAGGAGCTTGGATAAATGGGAGACCGGACTCTGCGTGTCAACATTCTTGGCTGGGTCCGGAGAACTGGCTAGCGTTGCTATTTGATCGGCAGAGAGCTGCATAAAATCCCGCTGACCGAGCCTCCGGAATTGGCTCGACGGTGCTATCCATGTCAGGAAAGTCAAGACACCGAGTCCAAGAGGTTGAAGAGGAGCACTGAGTCTCATGCTCAGGACACTAGCCAGCACTGCGAAGATTATATGCTGACGTGCGACTCGGAGTTGAACGGCAATTTCGCGGAGTTATGACTGAACAAAGCAATGGACAAACTCCTCGCCGAGAGCTTTAATTATGGCTGTCTTTGGTCTTTGGGTAAGTAGGTCTGAGATTGAACGTCTCCTACGCACATTTGAGCTAATGCTTTGGTTGTGTAGGTGATCAATAAAGCCGGTGGCCTGGTATATCAACGCAACTTTACAGGTCCATACGCTTCCTTCCTTCACATACTTGGTATTAACTGTAAATCTCTTAGATGGCCTTGCGCAACTCACTTCTAACGAATACCTCGTACTTGCCGGAACGCTCCATGGTATCCATGCTATAACCAGTCGACTCTCGCCTATCGGGACCTCATCCGGAGCTCAAGTCATTGAAGGGGAAACCTTCAAAATGACCATTCTCCTCACAGCAACAGGTGCGTATGTCTTACTCGCTATACGGTGCTGCCGAGGGCGAGCTTTTTTCCAAGGAACCAAGTTCGTGCTGCTCACGTCCTTGACGGAGACAAATGCGGAGTCTGTCTTGCAAAAGGTCTATGAAGTTTATGCGGATGCAGTGATGAAGAACCCTTTCTATACCCCTGAAATGCCCATTCGCAGCGATGGTTTTGACACGCGAATAGCTGCGTTAATAGGGATGGGTCAATCATAGAGATGTGCACCGGCGAGTGCTCATGAGGGCCGTCTCAATGATTCATGCAGCATGTAACTTCGCCCTCCCGCTTCAAGTCTCGCTCGAGGAACATGCACCAAGAGTTGTCATTTGTCGTTCATAAGCTCTGGCACTTTGCCTCATTACTTGCAACTTGCATATGATCAATCGATGATAGCTGCGTCAAATCGTCGCTTGGTCGTTGACAATGCTGTGGCCATTTTAAGTAGCGTTGCTACCAGAACTTTCAGGTGCTCGCTTCTTTCAACTGCTTGCCAGTAATTCCCAATCCACGTGATCCGATGCGAGCTTTTAAGGCAAGCGCGTCTCAATGGTCATGCAGTCCTGACTTTATCTCCTACCCTCACTCTCACTCCCTCACTTGTTCCGATCAGTTCGATCCGCTCTCACCAGAAACTCACTATGCAGGCGCAAGCCATTTCTATCAACACTGAAGCCCAGGTAGCATTCATGAAGAAAAGACACTGGTCTTCGCCTCACTGATGTCCTCCTAGACCGTCAGCAGCAGTTCGAGCTTGCAATGCATTGAGACCCTTCTTAAGGCGGGGTTGGGGTGCATCGCTTATCTGAGGTATCCAGTAACTATCTCGCCCCCCTCTCTGATTGACATAGTCCCTAGGGGTCTCTTGCCTTACGAGAACTTTTCGGAGTGTAGGCTGTGATGCTTCCTGCGAAGGATACGATTGACCTGTGACTAATCTCTAGGCCACCTCTCCACTCAAGCCAACTATAATTCGCCAAGCGTACCGGCTGGCTCGTTCGATAGCCAAACGAGGTCCAGCGGTGTTACCATCATGACCCTCAAGCGCGGTTTCACAAATGAGGGCGACAGGATTCTGGACTATCTGGTAAGCATATATGCCGTTCTAGTCGATTATATTGCGCATACAAGCATGAATTTGTGCAGGAAAAGGGTATATTTGAGGCCATCGAGAAGCAGTACCTTCGTCGCTTCATCTTTGCCATATATCTGGTAAGTCGCTTGCACATACTTCAAGTCACACCTCCTCAGCCCGGATTCAGGACAATAAAGACCCTAACAAGTAGCACTGTTGTATTTTGACGATCTTACAACTCATCAAAATTTCATAGCATCGTGGAGGCTTACACATTCAACTTCCAGGTAAATGGAATTCGTACTCCTCACACCTGGGCTTACAAGGATACAGTATTACAGAGTCCCGGGTACTGAGACCGTCGTGCCTATCATGACTTTGGGAGACCAGCTGTCAAAAATATCACTATGCCACACAGACAGGGATCCTATGGTCGACGCACTCAAACGAGGAATGTTGCCTACCCTTGGCGACGTAAAGCGGAGCTTGAAGGTACGTTTCGCTGCGAATTTCCTTCGTGCGTTCGAAGTTATGTCTATTCTGTTTACAGGTAATGATCAAGACTCTGATCACCACTATTTCCCAGATGGAGACCCTGCCAAGTGGGTCCCTCATGAGACTTCGTTGATTTCCCTCATTCGTTCCAGAGTCACGGTACGGGAACTTTAAATTGTTCTTCAATGAAAACACTCCAGACGATTACCAACCGCCATATTTCCGAGTCGGCGACGCCGATTCGAATAGATGGTTTTTCGCCACTCATAGAACGGCTGAGGTACCAGAAAGCATGATGATTGGAAAACTAGAAACTGGTTGGCACGGGTATGTTTCTCCGCCTCAAGTATACCCTTGCATGCATGCACTGATGGCGTGGTTAGTGTGAGCATGAAAGTCGTCTCTGTTTCGTCTTTTCTCCCGTCCTCCACGGAGGACAATAATGCCCCCTTCACTGGAGTCACCACTCGCGGCCCTCCGAGGCTCACCCCGGTTGAAGAAGCGCGGCTTCGGGCGGAGGACGCCGAGCTCCAGAAAAACGATGCAATAAACCGAAATGTTGTATGGGATGCAGATGCAGACGATGATGCCCAGGGTGAGGACGCTTCCGATGATGGTATTATTTTGGCCAGGTACAATGGCGATGGCGAGTTCGCCATTCTACCAATCGGCGTCCGGGGAGATGACGGGACAATACTTCCCATCCCAGTGCACGATGATCAAGGTGCTCGCACTGGGTGGATTCAATACGGAGGTCACTCAGAGCCAACGCCAACCCACGTTGGCCATCTCGTGAGCTCCCTTCGTCTATTTGCGTCTACAGTGCTTTCATTCAGCCCAAATAACAGATGATTTCTCGAGATATGGGAGGAACTCAGGCAATTCCTGAGACCCAAGAGATCAATATGCGATCACCCTCGCCCTTGGCAAGTTCGGGTCATGCTCTTACTCTACCTCCCTCAGATTACCAGAACTCGGCACAATCCGCTCTCTCGACCCAGCAAGTCGATACCTTGGTTCTTCAAGAGAAGGTCCAACGTGATGAGAGAGGTCGGATCACGACAACCTCCGAGATATCAGGTATTTGTCTCTCTATCTCACATGTGTGGCATTTACTGACCTGGTACGAGGCACAGAGAATCGAGTTCACGTGGAAAATGAATTTGCACACAACCGCCTCAGAACCCTGAGAACGAGAAAAACTAATGACATGGAAGATGAAGGCGCACTTGATTGCGATTGTGGCACGGTGGTCATTTGAATTTATTGAATAAAGCCTTTGAAACTTCCACTGAAGTATTCCATCCAGGTGGATGACGCTTCAATTTTCTGTGAAGGTGGTTGCAAAAAATGGCGCCATGTCTGGTCCGACTTTCGTTTTCGTTTTTTCTCGTTAATAATGTCTTCACACTTCCATCGTTATTTCTGCAGGTGCATGGGGTAAGCGTTGTATCATAAGGGACATGACTTCTAGATTAACCAACTTACAGTTATCATGGCCCGCAAGACAAACGTCTTCCGTCACAGTTTATATGCTTCGGCTGTCGCTCGAAGCGATCCCTTGAATGGGACATCATAGCAGAAGGGGTCCGTCTTGATATCATCAGCCGGTACAAGGACCTGGCGTTGTTCAGGTATTCTCAGCCATACCCCGAAGAGGATGAGAGCTCATCACTTACCCTTAAGACGTGCGATCAAGATCTTTGAGGTTCACAAACCCACAGCGGCTCTACAGTTCAGAGAGCTCACTGGTTCGATGCACCGTTGGCTATTTATCGTTGTCGACTGCTCACTTCTATGGACAGGTTGCCCCGCTGCTCTAGTTAGTCAGTTGCTCCTGCGACTGGAAGATGAAGGTCGCGTATTTCCCGTGTTTTTGCTAGGCTCGCTAACATTCTGGACTACTAGGGTTCATAACCACAGAGAGTGCCTTGTCTGAGGGTGCGCCAAGGAGGGGAAAGAAAACGTCAAGGGGTAAGGGAAGGAAAGCTCAGAAAGAGTTTCATAAAACAAAATATGTGTTCCTGCGTTCGTCCAAGAGAAGCAAGGCGTACCTCGACTATTTCCAGGCGGATTCTCACATCGAAAATCGCCTCATGGGAATATCGAACGTGGTTGGTCCCGCAGCTCATACATAGGTTGACAGCAAGGTTGACCCTGCACTTTCTCAGCAGAAAGTTGCCTGCGTTCGCCCGGAGGAGGGGGAGTTGTGAGTTTATCCTTATTAAAATACACAATACGGTCTAATGGTGTTGGTTCTTGTGATTACACGTAGGGATAAGAACGGACCAGAGGAACATACCTCCATTTCAAACCCGATAGACGGATTTTCGAGTGAGCTGCTAGAAATCGACTCGCAAACTCAAGAACCGAGTCAGAACATCGTTGTGCCGGCCCTCGCACGTCAGACGGAAGCAAGCGCGAAACGCAAAGCCGAGGGTGACCCCAACAGAACAACGAAGAAACTCAAAATCTCTATCGGAACGGCAGTCGATCTCTGTGACTAACGACGTTGGCAGTTACAATAACTCTCACCGCAGGTTAAAGTTTGGTATTGGTGGCTTCCTTGTAGTGTCCTCTGCTGTTCCTGTACCCCTGATATGTGTACTACAGTGTAGTTGGACAAATGAACTAGGTGCCTGCCCTAAACTGGATACTTTAACTGTTTCGCGACATCCTTTTTTTTCTCGGAACCCCTCACGATTTAGCAACTCGTCGTGGTCGATTTTTCTACACGCGATGATATACATCGAGAGGCCCTCGCAGGAGATGAAGTAATGGCGCATGGCATAGTCTACACCTCCGTATCTCCTTACTGCTCTGATGCTGGCTGTAGGGTCGTAAGTGTGGTGCACATTCACGATCACGGGCTCGGAATCGCGTCTTGCTTTACGCATCATAGCGCCGATTATTTTTGTCGGCCAAAGCTGAGCCGATGCTCCATAGTTCAATGTTCAGAGTTACCTCGAATCGTCACTGTATTTTAACCTACGCGCGAGCCTTTAAATGTCACCGTTCAAGTCACGTTGTGGGCGAGTCCTTACCGTGTGCCCTCGATCATAGACATCTCGATTATCAGCAGGCTGTCCTTCAGGGTCTTTTCACTAGTCCAGTATCATCATGCCCTACAGACTTTCAGCAACATTATCGAGACATTCGGCAGATGTATGTGAACCCTCTCCATCATACGATGTGAGGATCTCTAATGCGAATGACCTGATGTCTATAGGTCCGTGGAGTGGTATCACCAACGGATGATTTGGTTTTGTCCGCTTCGCGTGATTCAACTGCGATATCTTGGCAGAGACAATCAGCTTCTTCATTCCAACCCACTTCAATCCTTCGATCGGGTTCCAGGTTCGTCAATGCAGTGGGATATCTCCCTCCATCCCCAGAAGCGCCACAAGGTCAGAATTCCCCTATCTTACATGGAGAAAGATGACGAAAATGCGCTGGTGGGTTGTTCAGGATATGCCGTCGTCGGGGGTCAAGATATGGTCGTCAACATCTTTATCATAGGCTCACTCAACCAAGAAGACCCTACATATTCTCTCGTCGGGCACACTGATAATGTCTGCACCATTCAGGTTGGTCCAAATGGCGCCATCATTTCGGGTTCTTGGGACAGGTGAGTGGTTTTCTGCATAGAATCCTTGGGGTCGATAGATATGGTCGGAAACACAGGACCGCCAAAGTTTGGAAGGACTTCGCCCTTCAATACGATCTCAAGGGTCACCAACAATCCGTCTGGGCGGTGCTCGCTTTGGACGACTCGCAGTTCTTGACAGGTCTGAATTGACATTATTATATTGATCGTACATCTGACACCCCACATCTAGCGTCTGCGGACAGGAGTGTCAAACGCTGGCTGCGAAATAAGGCGACGCAAACGTATGAAGGCCACCGCGACGCTGTGCGCGGTCTATCACTAGTGCCTGATATCGGTTTCGCATCATGCTCTAACGATAGGTCAGATGTCTGTCTGTTGGGTTAGCGATTATGGCTGACCTCACCTTGCAGCGAAGTCCGAGTGTGGACGATGGACGGTGATGTAATTTACACGTTGTCTGGACATACATCCTTCGTATACAGTCTGGCCGTCTTGCCCAATGGCGACCTCGTGTCTGCCGGCGAGGACCGCTCCGTACGAGTATGGCGTGGTACGGCGCAGTTTTGGCTAAGAGCTGGCTTACACATTGACTTCTTTGGTATCCGCAGACGGGGAATGTGCGCAGGTCATAGTACATCCTGCCATTTCTGTGTGGTCCGTGTCCACTATGCCGAATGGTGACATCGTCAGTGGATGTAGCGATGGCGTGGTTCGAGTATTCAGCAACTCGGAAGACCGTTGGGCCAATGATGTAGACCGCAAAGTATTCGAGGATCAGGTTTCCAACCAATCTCTCCCATCTCAACAAGTTGGAGATGTAAAGAAATCTGACTTGCCTGGTCTCGACGCCCTGGCCACCCCAGGTATTCTATCCTGTTGATCTTGTGTTTCGGTTTACTTACGGCAAACACCAGGCAAAAAGGCTAGCGAAGTAAAGATGATTCGGAATGGGGATGTTGTGGAGGCCCACCAGGTAAATTCCCTATGATTGGCCGTCTTTTGCTATCTGCCCTAACTGCTGAAAGTGGGATAGCGCTTCGTCCAATTGGCAGAAAATCGGTGAAGTTGTTGACGCGGTTGGTTCCGGGCGTAAACAACTCTTCAAAGGGAAAGAATATGATTATGTCTTTGACGTGGACGTGCAAGAAGGCGCACCCCCGTTGAAACTCCCCTACAACATCTCTGGTGAGCCTAAACTGTATGCGTTGTGCTGATCTGCGCTAAATATGTCCCCAGAGAACCCTTACTCAGCCGCCCAGCGCTTTTTACAGCAAAATGACCTCTCAATGAGTTATATTGACGAAGTCGTGGGGTTCATCGAGAAAAATACCGCAGGGGTCAAATTGGGCGGTGGAGACACATACGTGGATCCATTCACAGGTCAGTATCACAGAATATGTTTACAATCGACGGATTGGCAACGTCGACACACAGGAGCCTCGAGGTACCAGCCCACACCGACATTAAGTCATCCGTCAGCAAGCACCTCTACATCTGCATTTGTTGACCCGTATACTGGTGCATCACGTTATTCTGGGACATCGCCTGCCGCTTCCTCAGTCGCTCCAATACCTCAAACGAAGATTCTCCCGTTTGTATGTTGTCGTAAATCGATTTAACTCAGTCTGAGTATCCGCCTCTTCACAGTCGACTTTTGTATCCTTCAAACAAGCCAACATACCCGCCATGCAGGCTAAAATGTATCAATTCGACGATGCGCTCCGTCATGAAATTGTGAGCTTCCGGTTCCGGTTTTCGTTGGCAGAAGAGACAAACCGCTTACGCACACTACCTAGTCAACCACATCTTGCGCAATGTATCCAGAAGAACAAGCATTGATTGAAGAGGCTTTCACGTTCCTTTCACAAGTCACTTCAAAGGGGACATCCGCTACACCCACTACTCTGGGGGGATCACATTTTGATGCAATCATATCAATCTTGGATCGTTGGCCAGCTGCCCAGAGGTTCCCTGGTACGTGTTGATGTTCGGAACTGGTTTAGCGCATTAACCCAATTACGATAGCGATTGACCTCAGTCGTTTGGTGGTTGCATACTGCGCAGACGCGCCAACAGCCCCTGGCGGTCGTGAAAGATTCTTTGATTGTCTCTTCAGAGCGTCCGACTGGTCCTCTGTAGTATCAGGCATAAAGCCAATGTCTAAGGCGCAGGAGACGAATGTCTTGCTGCTATTGCGTACTGTCACGAATTACTTCCAAGAGGGGACCCCTGTCAATGATGGACACTGGGCCCAACCGGTAAGCCGTCATAAGTTCATGCTGTTTCGCCGCATGACCATGTCCCCAGGTTTTCGATGCATTAGTTCAGGCGCCATATCAACTCCTTTCGAAGCCCCAGAAGATAGCTCTCGCATCAGTTTTATTCAAGTTAGTCGTCGTCGCATGCATCTCAGAAACACTGCTCGATTTCGACTCTTAGCTTCTCGTGCATTCATTTAAAAAACCCTGCTACGGAAGCCAACAGAGACCAATGTATATCGCTTATTCTCAAAGTGGAGTTTTTCCTGATCTTAACAACGGTGAAGCTGACACATATGCAGATGCTGAGATCAGAGAAGGAGGATTCAGAAGTAGTGTATCGAGTCTCTGTAGCCCTCGGAAATATTGTAAGCATCATTCCTTCTGGTGTGATGGTGCTGACTGATGCGCGCTGACCATTTTCCAGCTGTATCAAGCCAGAGTGGGAGGTACACCACTCAATCTCAATTCCCAACAAGGGACGGAAGGTCGGGATGCCCTTGTCTTGATCCAATCATGCTTTAGTGAGGAGAGGATTAGCAACATTTATCAAGAAATTAATGCACTAGCCTCTTGATGCATGATGGACCTTGAATGTAGCATTGGTAATTGACGTGGGAGATGCATTGTGTTATGTGTTTTCTTGCCGGAGTCATTGCTGAGGGATTCCCAGGCCATACTTAGGTCCACCCAATTGCGACCTAACTTGAATCTGCCGAATATCCGTCCACTGGAAGATACCGTAACCTCAATGACTGCCCAGTTCTGCATATACATTGTACGACATGGCGAAACAGAATGGAACAAAATGCGAAGAATACAAGGTCATTTAGATGTCCCACTCAACGCAGCGGGGATGAGGCAAGCCCAATTGGTGGCAGAAGCGCTGAGAGATGTTCCGTTTGCAAGGGCGTTCAGCAGTGATCTCCGAAGAGCATCGAAGGTGAGATCGTCGCCTCCTTGTCAGGTAGATGTTCGATGAAAAGGGCACATAGACTGCAGAGTGCATCCTCCAATACCACCCCAACGTAATTCTGGAGAAGGACGAGTTGATACGAGAGAGGGTAAGCATGCTCCGTGCCTACTCCGCTACCCGATTTCTGATGGTAAGGACTCTCTGTCTCTATGGTTGGCTCGGTAGTATATGGGTGAACTACAAGGCGAGATCGGCCCGTCTAACAAACCAGCTCCGTCACTAGAAAAGATGCCCGAGTTTTTGGGGAGGTGCTATACCTGGTTTTCCAGAACGATCGCAAACCACATGATATCAAACCTCAGATACGGCCTGTTGGAGGAGCCTCAAAACCTCCTCGTCGTCTCTCACGGGGGTTGGATCTCCGCTTTCCTTAGAATGCTGCATGCAAACGAAAGGATGATCTGCCACCCAGGAGTTGAAGTTGGACATTGTTTGAACACTGGCGTGTCAATTGTCGAGTACGCAGCGGCACCGGACGGGTTTTTGTTGGGGACTTTGGTCCAGTACTCGAGCGCAGAGCATCTTCTTCGTCAAGACTTAGATATCCTAAAGGAAAATGTAGACGAATTGGTGGATCGGGGGAGGAAACCATAACTACATCATAACAGCAGAGTCGATACCCTACGCATGTATTCTCGTCAAAGACACGATTATCAGTGATGCAAATCCGAACACACCAAGAGTGAAATGCTATGATACCCATGCCAATACCCTACAACATCAAGTTATCTCCTTGTAGTTCTTCGAATTTCTTCCGTGCCATACGAATGTTCATCTTAATTGCAGCAGTTTCTGGGCAGGCACATTAGTAGACGTGATGCTGCTCTGAATTTCACTTCTTACCGACAACTGGATTATGGACTACAACCAAAACGTAGGTGTTCTTCGTCATCTCATCCAGGACTGCAGTAAATTCTGCTAGTTCCATCTCCAGCGAGTAGAATTCCTCGCGCAGACGCGAACATGATTGTTTGAATGCTTTGATGAGCTCCGAAGTTCGTTCATAGCGTTTTGGATCTAAAGACTGGGTTGCCGCGTAATCGGATGGGTCCGAAGACGACGCGATGACGAGAAAGGTTGCACGCTCGAAGAGAATAACTTCAGTTGCACTACAGGCCTCTGCGAATATTTTCAGGTGTTTGGAGAGGTTCCGAGCATTTGGTATCAGTGTATTGACGATTCTGGACCAAGCCTGTGGTGTATATCATGAGATACGACCAGTGACAGAAAGGGACAATACTACCTTGTACAGCGTCTCGTCATATATGCTTGTACCAAGAACTTTCACAGGAAAATCGCCGCTTGCTTTCTGTAGTTCGGCCGCTTTCCGCTGGAAAATAGCGGATCGGTCGCCTTCGCGAACCAGATCCATCTTGTGCACAAGGAGAAATACGCTTGCGTCCTTGCTGAACTGGTACAAACCATTAAGACAGTCCCGATAGTATTCCAGATCCTTATCCATCTCGCGACTCTCCACATCGAAGACGTAGATCATGACGCCTACATGCGAGAATATGGTGGAACGCTGAGTGGAAAGGTAGGAGTCCATGAACGCGTCTTGTCCACCGCAGTCCCATAGGTTGAGGATGAGGTCGCCAAGGAAGCGAACGTGATTCTGTTCAACGTCTATAGTTGCCCCTAGCCGAGACGTCAAGGATGCTGGGTTGTTGGAGCTGATTCGGTGACTGCCTGAGATGCCCGTATGGGTGAAGTGATCGTTGTTTCTACTCACAAGATCATAGACCGCATGGAGGTCTTGCCACTCCCTGAGGCGCCCATCAAGAGAACCTAGATATGAAGACGATATGTCGGTGACCTCCGTTTTGTGAAATGATACCGCGCACTTTCTTCTTCATATTGTATTGTAGAACTCTCGAGACCAATAGAAAGCACGCTGGGAGAGATCCGGATGGCGAGGGCTGTGGATAGAAAGACACGTTGCTCTCAGGCTCACTTATCGGACGGCACAGACAACATCGCCGCATCGTTCGCATGAAACGCATAAGTAGTGTACAAATTCCCAGTTTTCTTCCCAACTTACACCTTCCATGATCTATCGCCAACGCATCTACGAGAACGACCCTGCTGCCCATCGTTTGCAGTGAGTCGCCATCTCAACAGCCGCAAGTCCCCAATCCTCTCCGTGGTTATGGCCCTTTTTCTCCCCTCTACCAATCCCTGCACGTTCCAATGCTTGATCATCCGTGAGGGCAGTCAGGACGCCGAAAATGACAGGAACGCCAGTGTCAAGCTGAACCTTCATGAGAGCATGCGAAACACTCTCGCAGATATACTCGAAATGCATGGTTGCACCCTTGATGAGAACGCCGATCGCAATGACTGCATCGAATGGCGCGTTGGTCAGCTCAGCAGCCGCAGTCGACGCTTTGTTGGCCAAGTTCGTGGAGGACCCTCCGAAACTAAGACCAATCAGATCTTCAGCAGACGATCCGGTTTGGACGTATGACCCAGCGATGATTCTATCAGAGTTCACTATACGTAGGTAAACAGGCTCGGGTGAACTTTGAATACACACTTGGAGCATGCGAATGGGAGCTCGAAGCTACCTGGCACAGATTGCACGACGATGTTGGAGTCTTTGACACCGCACTCTTTCAGTTTGGCGACTGCCCCGGAGACAAGCGCTTCGATGACGACTTGGTTCCATCGAGCGTGAAGGATGGCAACGCGAAGGGAAGATCCGTCGTGCTGGCTGGTAGACGGTCCCTTGATTGAGCTCATTGGGTGTAGCTTATAGAAATAAATTAAAAACTCAACTTATTTAGCCTGTGGGAACTAGATAAAGCACATAAATAAATATCCTACTCGGCCAACGATAATTTTGAAAACCTAGACGATACAGGCCTCAGAAAGATATCGGGGCTCGAGTTTGTCCATGGAGGGAAACATTGGCGGTGCGTTCACATTCGGGATTCGTGTTCGCCGCTAAGCCATCAATCCTACAGCAACATATTCTTTGATATATCAGTTTCTGAAGAAACAATCCCAGGATAAAGCAGCAGAGGCAGTCAAGAAGGCAGCCAAGTCATTTGTAGTTCTACGCGATGACATAGAACAGGACGGGCCATCCCTCGAGGAGATCATAAAACAGTGGAAAGCAACGCGAAAAGCTACTTCGTAAGTCATATCGACAGTTTATCCCATTTTGATGTGGAATGACAAGGGTACCCAGTAAAGCAGAATGTATGTACGTTGCCGCATCTCCATCCTAGCCACTGAAAGCTTCCATCAGCGTCACCCGAGGACTCTCACTCTGCCGATAGTGGGTGTCCCATTCACTATACTTGCGTTAAAACAGCTTTGGATTGTAGAGTTAGACTCCTCCGATTCAGACAGCAGCTCGAGTTCTGATTCGAGGTGAGTGATCATGTGTGATCACTGCATATATGCACGATACCAACTATCCAGCTACAACAGCGATAGTGATGATACCAGTGCAACACTATCATCAGGTCCGCTGGATGAATCTACGTCATTTACGTCGCTCACTCAAATGTTTTGTTAGCTGAAGACAATGGCAAGGCAAAGTCAACGATACCAGAGAAAAAAAACCCTGAGAAGAGGGACAGGGATGAGAGCCACGAGTCGGACAGTTCTGATTCAGACGATTCCGACTCAGAAAGCTCGGATGAGTCATCTAGCGAGTCTGGTCCTTCCAGCACCTCGGATTCCAGCGACGAGGAGGGTTCGAAGTCGAGTGGGACAGTCACACCCAACAAGAGGAAGGCTGCAAAGTCCGAGAACTCATCCTCGAGCTCATCCTCTTCAGAATTGGAAAGCGATTCGGAACCGGAACCACGACAAAAGGATGACACTCATGTCGCCAAAAAGCGTAAAACCTCTGAATGTGGAGCTGCTGTGACCACTGCTGTGACCAACGTGTCGCAACAAAGCGTAAGCACCTTGAAGAAGAAGGAGAAACCGCCCCCGAAGGACAGGGAGCGTTTCCAGCGGGTAAAAGTCCAGAATTTACCAGCTGAACTGCTCATGAACAATGGTTACGAAGCGAAGGTAAGGCATGAGCTGCTGCTCGCAAGCTCGACAAGTACTCACAAATGTATGTAGGGAGACACAACGAATGATTACGGCTCGCGGGCGCATCACGACCTTATTGTCACCCGCGGTGCTGGCTTTCGGAAGGAGAAAAACAAGAAGAAAAGAGGTTCATATCGTGGGGGGGAAATCACTGTAAGTGGTGTTTTCGTTCAATGTCTGGCCCTTACGAGTGTCGTTGTTGTGATAGATGGAAAACCATAGCATCAAGTTCGATTATTAGCATGTGATGCCGAATCACCCTGTGTCTACATAGGGACTCGCGCCAATCACATTCCTGCATTTTGGGGATGCACCATATTGGATATATTATTCCAGTCAAGTGAGGTGGTATCGCTATGTGGCATCTAATAATCGGACCCATTCCATCGAGATCCATGACGATTTCATCTCTTCGACACTTTCTGTCTCGTGTAGCAGCGCCAAAACTTCGTCCGGGTGGGACTCGCGCTGCAGAACGACTTTGGGCCAGTAGTACGGCGTAACCGGTAAGATCTTGATCAAGACTGTATCCCTTTCTCCGGTCAAGGCGGACTTGACCTCGGTTGGCATTTTGGTTGGATCAATGCGGAGAAGAAATCGACAGTCATAGAGGACTTCAAGACTGCCAGAAAGAACACCAGAATTTATCGCAGCTCTCAGTCGTTCTGTAAGGTCAATAACCAAATTGGATGATGAGCCGGTGCCTTCCTGAGGGTTCTTGGAGAAGGGGGGGAGTCGGGAAGCTAGCCAACAAAAGGAGTCACCATCCTGAAGGGGCAGGTCCAGACATTGGTTTCCAACTCTGAGGCGTTTGTTTCCGTTGAAGATAGCAGGTGTCCAGAGCACACCTCCGCCGGCTGTGAATGTCTTGAGTTTTGCCGGCTGTGGATGTGGAGTCCACAAAGAAGTGATGATGCGACGTATACTGCTCTGACGTCGGTTGCCGTCTGCACGCAATGAGCCCCAGGGATGGAAGGAGACGTATCGAATTACCCGCAAGACAATTGCAAAGCGGACCAGGGGATCCAGGATGTTTTGCAATTTGAAGGGTAAAAGAAGGAGAGTGCCGGGTGGAGAAGGTAGCACGCATTCCCCAAGGTGTAGAGTTACTGTTGGTGGAATTAGAATGTAAGGGATACCAAGGGCAAGAGACATACCTTGCTGATCGATATGTTGTAGTGTTGTCGCGAGATTCTTGACTGCGCACCGCAAACGATCTCGGAAATCCGGAATAGGCGGTGCAGTGGACAGCAAGCAGGAAGCTGCCTTCTTTATTTTCTCCAGTGGGATCGAAGAGTTTGGGGGGATCGAGAGATCTTCGGAAGAACTATGCTGTACAAGGTGGCGAACAGCGTTGCGGATGGTTAGGTCCGGTTGGAAGTTGGTCACGTCGGTAACATACTCCAAGCCATGGAGGTGACAAGTTGCCAGAATCCTGTCCTAGAATAAAGGAGAGTAGACGCAGTAAGCCCGAGAGTGAGGTGGCAGAGGAAGGAAGGAAGGACCTTTGGAAAGTCCAGGAGTGGTCTGATGATGAATTTGTTGAGACCGTGATGCCCGACCCATCCGAGCGCAGATCGAGAGCTTCCCATTCCCCATCTGCGACAGGGACGCATTCCGGCAGCCCCGAGGGTTGTAGAACCACGTGCAAGACGCATCAGGCATGTTTCCACCTGGTCGTCCGCATGATGACCGAAAGCGATAATGGATGTGCCTGTACGAGACATTTCGTCGAACAAGACATGGTAGCGTGCGTCACGAGCAAGCTGTTCGAGGGGACCTGCAGTGGGTTTCGGTGGAAAAGGATGGACGCCCCAACGGATCTTGAGGAGCCGGTGATCTACGCCAAGCCGACCGGAATTGGCGGCTGCACAGGCTGCCATATGAGGCGATGCAGACTGAAGGTTATGGTCGACATGCAGCGAAGCGAGGGCTTGGACCAAGTTGTGCAAGAGATACAGCAAGCAAGTGGAGTCGGGACCGCCGGAGTTTGCAACTGCTGCTGTGACTGTGGGCGGATGTGGCTTTTCATGCTGGAGAGACGCACCTACCGATTTTTGACCAGCGAGAGGATGGGAGCGAGCGAGCGAGCGCCGAGGCGAATTCGGCGGTTGTAATTGGCGACGACATTACGAGTTGGAACCAAACCCAGCGAGTTCTTATTATTTTCTTGTACTTTTGATTGGAGCGAGTTGAAACAAGTGCTCAAGACAGTTAGATATATGTACTTATGATAGACTGTGACAGATACTTGACAGGTCACTGACAGCTCGGGTAGGCTTGTCCGTTCTTATGAATGGACAAACACTGTTGCACTGCGCTCACGGCACTGCCATCAGCATCAGCTTCGAGCGCTGCTGATGAACCGAACCTGTGGCTCAAATGATTTCATAGCGCCGCACTACATACAAGCGTAATAAAATGGGGCGATGCTCGGTCCATCTTGACTTCGGTCCTCCTTAAAAGCTCAAGCACGTTCCTGTCCGTTTGTTTCTCATTCTCCCTTTGCCATGGCTAACGTTTCTGTTGACTACGCCGCCTATTCGGGCATCACGTCTCTCGCAGGTGCAATCATCTTTGCAATCTTGTACTTCCCTCTCTTTGCTTTCTTCTTCTCGAGGGCCATCTCTCGTCCAACTTATGTCTTCATCATCCTCGCCCTCTTCTGTGCAAGTATGTCTATTCTGCTCTTCTCCCGCTACCTTGCTTGACCTTCTCTGCAGTTCGTTTCACAGCCTTTGTGCTTCGTGCATTACTCATCAACGTCGCATCCGATGCCCACAACCTGAACTTTTTCATTGCCTACGAAATCATCTACAACACCGGCTTCTTTGGTCTCCTCTACTCTGCTTATACCCTTGTCGCTGACCGGTAAATATCTCTCTCCTTCCACATCCCTATCTCATATGCCCTTCCAGTGTCGCCTTTGCGCAGAATCCACTCAATGACCCCATCTCTCGTCTCTTCCGCTTCCGCTTCTTGTTCCGTATTGCATTGGCTGCAGCTGTCGCGATCGGTATCACGGGCGCAATCGAAGCGACGTCTGGGACTACGCCTTCCACCATTAACACTGGAAATACCCTCCGTCAAGTTGCAATCTACATTTTCTTCGCTTGCTCAATCCTCGTACTCTTCTACACCTTCGTCCTCGCACGTGTCGAGTTCTCAGGTAGTTTTTTCTCCCCATCATCTACTCCCATCCTCACCCGATTCTGTAGAGGGTGGTTATCACGGACCAGGTGACCGGATCGGTGCTACCCACGGAATTTATATTCTCCTCGTCGTGGCCACGCTTCTCTTCGCACGCGAGGCCTTTTTCACTGCCACTGCCAAAAAGACGTCAGTCCAGGGTAATGAAGCGATCTGGTACCCTCTTGCAGCGCTCACAGAATTCATTGCTGTCGTTTTGTTCGCAACGCCTGGCCTGGTGCCTGCGCGCTCAGAACTACCAAAGGAAACTTCTTTTGCATGATCGGAGTGGTCTTGCTCGCACGGTTTATCTCCTTGGATCGTACCATACCACGACTAATATACTTCTGTTGATCTTTCCATACCCTTCATCTTGATCTAAGTATAATATTTATGCTCCCCTTGTCATGTGTGACCGACTACCCACTGCTTTTTGAGCGTCCTCGACCTTTTGGTTCCGATGTGGCGGAGGGTGCGAAATGTTTGGCACACGGCCTTGCTCTGATTCTTGGTCACATATTGTACCGACGGATTTCCTGAATCTTTTCCTGCTCGATCCTGCCAGGCCTTCTTGCTGGCTCACGGGCCATTCTGACAACTAACCTGTCTTCTTTCCTGAACAAAAACGTAAAATATAATATCGATGTCGTCCCAAACCACACATAATATCTCCCCTCCTCCTGTGCCGGTTTCTCCACCTTCGACCGGTGTCCGTCGCCATCACACGATCTCCGCTGCGTCTCGCACAGCCAGGGCTGGTGCACGCGCAACCATATCAGAGGAGACCCAGGACCAACAACTTTGGAACGACGATGAGCCCGTTGATGAAGACTGGGTTGGGGGTGTTGGCGCCGTCGGAGAGAAGACATCTCTCCACAGACAGAGCTCTCTTCCAACTAATTCCAGACGAGGTTCGCGATTTTAAATCCATTGACATGTCCTCTAATAATGTCTATCGTTCTCGCCCAGCACTCCGGGGCCAAAGTTCAAAGCAATCTGGAAACCTAACCCCGAGGACTATGAACAGCTTGTCTGCCATCGCTGGACACGAAGGCGATGAAGAAGACTGGGAACGGGAAATGAGAGGGTTTAACAACGAAGATGAGGTGGGTTTTTGTGCTTAATATACACTCTTGATTCTCCACAAGCTCCCGCGCCATCGTTGGACTCATACCATACTTGGTTTCTCACATCCCATGACGACGAATTGTGTTCACACCATCCTTTCAGCACGATATGTCCAACCCGGAGCAAGCCCAGCATCAGCAAGTTGCAGAAGCTCAATCGCAATCGTCTAACGGCAACCCGTCCCCGCTTTCGCCTCATTTCGCTTCATCTCATGTCCCATCTCCCCCTCCGGCTTCATCAGGCGTGCGTCGTCACCAGAGCCTGACATATGGGGCTCAGAGACAGCAGCAGATGCCAGCTGCCGGCCTCAAGCGCGCAGGCACTTTGCAACAGACCGGTTCTCGACACGCCCATGCTGTTGGACAGTCGCCCAGCCCACCCAATGCCGAAGAGGAGTATAGCGAAGAACAGGAGCTTGTCAATCCCTACGAGGACGAGTCTTATTTCACCGCTCACTCCTCTCCACCAAACCAACAACCATACAGCAGTCAGGTGCAATCCCAATATCCCACAAGCCCCATCGGCCGCTCATCTCCCTGGGTAACCCCTGGGGGTGGTGACTGGCGTACACCTGGAGGCACGTTCTCGGGACAGGGTGTGGGGAACGTCGACGACGTCACCCGTGCATTATCGGCCATGGAGCTTAACAGTTCCGCTCACTTGTACTCTAACAATACTGCGTTCCAAGGAGGTCATGCGCCAGTGCCTCCGCCTCGCTTAAACCCCACTCACCCCACTCCTCTTTCCCTTGGAAGCATGCGCCAAAACACCGCTCAAGGCAGTAATGGAGGTTCGCGAAAGCTACACCTGAATACCGACTTAGAGGGTCGGAAAACCCCAACTGGGCAATCGGTATGTTTTCTCCCTAGTGAAAGTTACACCAATTTCATTCATCATGACATAACTCAGAGGGCGAACGATGCATTAACCACCACTGGTGTAACAAATTGGGATCAAAGGGATAAACTTACCGAACGCACCTCCAATTCGAATTTGAATTATGGTTATCAGCAGGGCCAGAAAGGAAACATTCCCAGTGTCCCACCCATCCCGGCACAGTATCTTAACCAGCTGGGCGCGATGCAAGCACCTCGGTTAGGATTCGCACAAGGTCAAGTTCAACAATCGCAGAGCGATAACAATGTACAATCACTCGCCGGGTACCTTAGCTCGCCGGTTGATATCCCGACCTTGATCGCGACCAAGGGATATAATCCCCAGCACTTCGATGTTCGGCCACAATTTGTCAGTCATTTTCTCTCCAAAAATGATTGTTCTTACCGATGATTTCCCCTCAGGCACGCTACTTTGTTATCAAATCATACACCGAAGATGATGTGCATAAGTCCCTGAAGTATGAGATTTGGAGCTCCACAGACCCAGGTAACAAGCGTCTTGATAAGGCATTCAAGGAGAGCGCTGGAAGAGGCCCGATTTACCTTTTCTTTAGTGTCAATGCGAGGTTGGTATCCGTGTACAAACAAGTGGCCTAAAGTTCTGAGACGAATTCACAGTGGCCATTTTTGCGGGATGGCTGAAATGCTGACTCCTGTACGTTTGTTGGTCAGTGAAGTTTGAGTGTACGCTCATGATTTCATCTAGGTCGATTACACACGGAGTAGCACCGTCTGGGCATCAGACAAGTGGAAAGGTGTCTTCAAAGTTCGGTGGATCTTTGTCCGTGACATTCCCAATGCCAATCTTCGCCACATACGCTTAAAGTATGCGTCACCGACTCCTGCTGAGGTACAACTGACAACTGACCAATCTATGTAGTAATACCGCGGAGCGCAAGCCTGTCACCAACTCTCGTGACACTCAGGAACTTCTGCCAGATGCCGGGCAGGAGATGCTCCGTATCTTCCACACCCATCCGGCGAGGACATCCCTCTTGCAGGACTTTGCATTCTACGAGGTTCGTCTACCAGATGTGCCGGTCACAAAATTACTGAATTCTTGAAAGCTCCAAGCCATACAGAAGGTGCAGGCTCAGCAACAGACAGGATCCGGTAACGGATCTGATGCGTCTACACCTCAGTCACAATCCCCGACCCCACAACAACAACAGCAAGCCATGTACACGATGACGAATATGGCGAACCCGGCCGCGCTTTACAGTGCCATGTCACCAGGCATGGCAGCTACGATGAGTCCCGCTATGCTACAGATGCAAATGCAAATGGGCATGATGAGCCCACCCTTTGGGATTCCACAAACCCAGGCCATGCACCAGAGTGTCATGCGACACCCAAGCCCAGGACCCGCTGTCGGCCAAAATTACATGAACATGGGTGGAGTCTCCTTCTAGACAAACAATTCCGAGGGCCGGAGGGTACTACTAACAGCTATGGATATAGAATTCGTTCTATTCTACCCTTTCCTCGTTTCTCTTGCTGTGATCTGTCTCATCCAATCACATTTTCCTTTCATTTCCAATGTTCCATTCTATTGGCTACATCACCGTGTAACGTGTTACCCATTGTTTTCCTGTTCAGTCTTACACCAACAGCCGTGGACGTGGACAATGGACTTGGATATCCGTTTGTTACTGCGTTGTAATTGTTTTCCATTGGTTCACATTTCTCTGCTAAGCATAACACCTATGACCTTGGGATTGCTACTGATTACTGACACTACTATGCGACCAAGGATCTGCAGGTACTTAGGCATACATCAGGTTCGGTATATATTCTGAATGTTTGTAAAGAAAATCAAAGCTCGCTCGAAGCGATAAAAACTAGCTGTCACTCATTGTTGTCCAGATTGAATTATCTTGTGAAGTGCTGATGCAGCCACAGCAGCGAAGGACGGATCGTTGATATCCGTGTCAACCACCTCAACAGGACACTCTAGTCCTCCGGAACGAATCGCGTGCAATAGCGCCTCATCCGCTTCTACGTCTCGGAACGGGCCTCCGTCCGTATCAATTCCTGAGAAACCTTGGAGCGGGAGGATGACATGTGTTCGACCGGGGGACGCTTTCTTGAGCTTCCGAACGATAATCTCCCCAAGTTCCCCGCATTCCCCGACAGATGTCCGCATCAGGGTAACTGACGCGTTATGGCGCACGAACCGCCTACTGGAAAACCTGGCTGGCACAGTCGAGGCTGGGCCAAAATTGACCATGTCGAGGGCGCCAACGGAAACGACCTGGGGGATGGCCATCTCCGCCGCTGCCTCGAGGCGGTTTGGCCCTGCAGTGAGCACCCCGCCGACGAGCTCGTCCGCGAGTTCTGTCGTGGTCAAGTCCAGCACACCAACAAAGTATCTTTCCCGGATGAGACGCTCCATGGAGAGGCCGCCCGAGCCCGTCGCGTGGAAGGTAACGACGGCGTACCCGAGCTCTTCGAGCGTCCGTGTAGCTGCCTGGGCGCATGGGGTGGTGAGACCGAACATGGTGACTGCAATAGTTGGCTTTGTCGTGGCGTCGCCGACACCCTGCTGGAGGCGCGATCTGGATGCAGATCGGAATGCCATACCAGCGATGGCATCGGCAGCGTTGCCTAGGACAGTTTGGAGCAAGCTGTTCATGCCCGCAATGTCGGCGACGGAGTACATCATCGTCATGTCGGTCTCGCCGACGTAGTGGGCAATATTTCCTGATGCCATGGTGGACACCAGGAGCTTGGGGAATCCGATGGGAAATGCATCACGGAATGCAGTGGCAGAGACACTGGTGTTGCCGGAGCCACCAGCGTTAATAGCACCGGCGATGGCACCCTCGGCATGCAGCCTCGAGAGGGTGGTTGTGAGTGCGCGGGTCATGACCTCGAGAGCGGCACCGCGGGAGGCCGCATCTCGAGCATCATTAGAAAGCGTGTCCAACACTTGAGAACGAGAAATGTTGATTTGGGCATGGACGAGGGGGTCATAACTGCCGATGTCGATGAGGATGGCTCTACACAGGCCACCAGTGTCGATAGTGCGCTTGATATAGCAGAGAGCTTCATACTTGGTATCACAGGTCCCAACGACCGCCACGACGGGAGGTGAAATCATCCTGATTGCGAGGAATTGACTATTGGCAGTGCTCAGTTATTCCAACGCTCCTGATCGGATTATGTCAGCCACGGAGACTCGTACGAATTGCTCCGCAAAAGGTAAGTAGGTCAAGTGGCTGTCGATGATCCTCCAGTAGAAAGTCTTGCAATCATGTCGAAACGCCAGGCAACACTCGAGCGACTCAGAAACGCCATCAATCGAGGTGAAGCAATCGTAGGTGGTGGGGCAGGTGTCGGGCTAAGCGCAAAGACACAGGAGGCCGGTGGAGTTGATCTGATTATCCTATATAACTCTGGTCGCTATCGTATGGCGGGTAGGGGGTCCCTGGCTGTGAGTTTCAGCGTCTCCGGATAGAGTGAAATGCTCACACTCACCCTAGGGTCTGATGCCTTACGGAGATGCCAATGCCATCATGCTAGAGATGGCACGCGAAACCTTGACTGTGGTGAAGAAGACCCCCGTGCTTGCAGGGATCTGCGGCACCGACCCCTTCCGCGATATGTCACGCTTACTGCGTGAGGTCAAAGACTTGGGCTTCACTGGTGTCCAGAATTTCCCGACTGTGGGATTGATTGATGGCGTCTTTCGTCAAAACCTGGAAGAGACAGGGATGGATTACGGAAAAGAAGTGGAAATGGTTCGCATAGCTCATGAAATGGACCTGTTAACGACACCGTACGTCTTTAATGTGGACGAGGCGGAGAGGATGAGCAAGGCTGGAGCGGACATCATCGTGGCCCACATGGGTCTCACGACGAGTGGGACGATCGGTGCCCACACGGCGCTCACTCTGGACGACTGTGTCGCGAGAGTGCAGGAAATCGCGGATGCTGCGAAAAAAATCAATCCGGACGTCATCGTTCTATGTCATGGAGGGCCAATCGCGAAACCTGGAGATGCACGGTACGTGATCGAGAGGGTCAAGGGGATCCATGGATTCTGTGAGTGGTCAATTCGATTGAACTAAGATCGATGCTCAAGGCTTGGTTTCAAGTCGGAGCAAGTTCGCTGGAGAGGTTACCTGTCGAGGTGGCGATGAAGGAGGCCACGGAGGAGTTCAAGTCCATTCGGTTGAGCAGCTGAACACCTGCTCGTCGGTTCGAGCTCATCGTCATAATAGTGCAAGTAAGTAGGTAGTAGTAGTACTAGTAGTACTAGGGTAGTAGACCTTACCAACAACAATCCAAAACAAGACTTCCACAGGTCGCGCGTTCAGTGACAAGATCATTCACGCGTCGTCTGGTCCCGTTTCGCCGCAAGTCCAAACGGCCAAACCAAAGGCGCTGGAATCACCATGGCCCTACTTTCAGACAGACAGAGAGAAGAATTGTGCGTGGAAGCGCCGATCTACAGACTGATGCTCATTGCTAGCGAATGCATCGATTCAGGCATAAGTCCATGTTGGAGTACCTTCATGCTAACAACTTCACCGCAGCATATAACGCGCTGAAGGAGGACTCGGGGGTGGCATACACTCCAGATCCCAAGGCCAAATACGCAGGGCTTTTAGAGAAGAAGTGGACGAGCGTAATTCGTTTGCAGAAGAAGGTATCTTCTACCTGTCAAATCACATAGAGGCTACCGATTTAACTTCGTTGGGCATAGATCATGGACCTCGAGACACGAAATGCCTCTCTACAAGAAGAATTATCTCTTGCGCCATCGAAGCGTGCTGCAATGCAGGCTGATTGGGTTCCGCGTGCCCCGGCTGCACACGTTCTTACCGGGCACCGACAAAGCATAACACGCGTGGCTTTCCACCCTCAGTACTCACTTCTTGCCTCCGCCGGCGAAGATGCCACTGTCAAGATTTGGGATTGGGAAACAGGTGAATTCGAGAGAACGCTCAAGGGACACCAAAAAGGGGTGAATGATGTTGAATTCGATCACAAGGGTCATCTGTTGGGTGAGTGCGGTGTCATCATCGTGTGGAACTACCCGTTTATATACGCTCTCCCTCGCTCGATGCAGTTACATGTTCCTCGGATTTGTTCATCAAAATTTGGGATTCCCAGAATGAATGGAAGAACATAAAGACGCTGACAGGGCATGATCATGCTGTTTCATCCGCACGATTTATGCCCGGAGACCAGCAGATTGTCAGTGCCAGTTGGGACCATACCATCAGAATATTTGACGTTGCCTCAGCGTAAGTCCAGAACAGCAGCTTCGTAATAACGCTGACAAATCGTGAAAGTCACCTCGTGCGGACCATCACTGGTCATACGGACTGGGTGCGCTTCGCGATTCCTTGCGACGATGGGCGGCTGTTGGCCAGTGCCTCTAAGGATCAGGTAGTTTCTCATTCCCCCTTTTGTCACCACTGCTCAGCGAACGAATATGATAGTCTGCTCGAATTTGGGATCCTCTCACAGGTGAATTGAAGATGGAGCTTCGGGGGCACGACCATCAAGTCGAAGTTGTCGTTTTTGCTCCGATTGCGTCATACAACGCTATCCGAGAACTTGCAGGCGTTCCGGTTCGTTCATAAGGAATTTTGAATGCTTCACGAATATAACTCACCGATGTGTTCAGAATACTGATCGGGTGAAGAAGCCAGGGCTATATGTCGTGACAGGGTCAAGAGACAGGACGATCAAACTATGGGACACTCAAAGTGGACAGATGTTGAAAAATCTTGTAGGGTGTTTGTCCGGTATTCGGAGCATAGACGATTGATGAGTTTCTCTGACAGGCCGGGCATGACAACTGGGTCCGATCGCTCGTTTTCCATCCCTCTGGGAAGCTTTTACTTTCAGCGTCCGATGACAAGACCATACGCATATGGGAGCTGTCAACGGGCAGGTGTATGAAGACTGTGGAAGCTCACACGCATTTCGTTGCAACCATCGCTTGGGGACGGCAGAGAGTGTCTGTGAGCAAGACAAACGGAACGGACGCCGCCGATTCAAAGTCTGGCGAGACGGAGAAGTTGGTCAACGTGGTAGCATCGGCTGGAGTCGATCAAATGGTGAAAATTTGGCTTCCATGATGCACATTGGGCACATTGAACGGAACAGGATTCCCGCCGTATCAGAGGCTATGTGAGTAGTCCTCTTATCGTGGAATGGAACAGGTCAGGGTTTTGTTGAGCATTGCAAAGCTTGTCTGACAAGGCTCGGCAGAGAACATTCTTTACGACACGCTATATGCGTTGCACTCACGATCGTTGTTCGCATTCATTTTTTTCGGTTGTTTTCTCGAATTCCAGCATACCCGTACTTACTACGACTACATATATATTTGCTAGCAGTGATGAGGGTGGTGTGATACTTGTTTAATATTTGGGCTGATCTCTTACCTTGGCGACGAGTGGACGTGAGCGCTAGTTAGCCGTGAGATACGTTTCAGCTCGTTCTCAGCCTCGGTCGGCAACGTCCGTCTTCATTTCCCCTCCCTTCCAACGACTGTCCAAGTACAGTCCGAGGACGTCAACCACAGCGATGGCACCCCAGTCATCGCCGTCGCAGGCACCTAGTGCTACGACGTCCGTACAAGTCGGCGAGTCTTTTTTTTCCTCATTATTTTGCGAATAAATCGAATAAATCTCATCCACAGCTCTGCGCATTCGGCCAACCACCTCAGCAGACCTCGCGTCCATTCCCGCTCGCTTCCAGAGAACTGTCATTCATGCGTCCTCTTCCACTATCGTCAACGTCGATGCTGCGTCTGCTGCACCTGCCGCTTCCGGTTCTGCCACCGCCCTCTCCACTTCACCTTCCAACACCGCGAAAAAACAATTGTTTAATTTCGACCAGGTCCACTCTCCCGATACCACGCAGCATTCACTCTTCACCTCCACCGCACAGCCTCTTATTTCCCGTTTCCTTGAGGGCTTTAACTGTACCATTCTTGCTTATGGCCAGACCAGTAGCGGAAAGACCTTTACCATGACTGGCATCGACCTAGACGCCAATCCTTCAGATCCAAACAACGGCATGGGCATTATACCACGCGCGGTATCAACAATATTTTCTCAGGCAAAGAAACTAAAGGAGGAACGCGCTGGTTCTTGGAACTTCACTATCAAGGGTTCATTCATAGAAGTGTACAACGAGGATTTGATTGACCTTTTGAGTTCGGATGAAGCAACTGGTGTACGCCGCGAGGTTCAGATAAGGGAAGGAAAGGATGGTTCTATAATCTGGGGTGGCCATCGAGAGGTTAATGTTCGCAACAGCAACGAGGTCATGAAGTACGTCATCATGGCCTTTCAACGTTCTCCAAGTCGGACTCATCGATTCGTAGCCTTATTCGACAAGGAACTTCCATTAGACGCACGAACGAGACTGATATGAACGCCCAATCCTCTCGTTCACATGCCATATTCTCCCTGACCCTCACTCAAAAGAAGTTCACTGGCTCGGGTCCACCACCTCGATCTTCATCGCCGTTACCCGCCAATGGTCGTTCCCCTTCGCGTCTTGCACGCCCAGGATCATTATATACTGGTTCACCGACCGCCGCGAGAGTTGCATCTCCTACAAATGGACGACCACCTACTCCAAGTTTCCATTCCGCAATCGGAAGAGGGGGTGGATTGAGGCCGGCCAGTTCCCTTGGTTTGCGACCGCCAGACCGGATCGCTGATAATGACGACGATGGCGGTGAATGGACGACCATTGTGTCCAAATTCCATTTCGTTGACTTGGCTGGCTCAGAAAGGGTAATTATCCTTCCTTCTTGCATCGATATTAGCTAACCCGGAGCTCAGCTCAAACGAACCGCCGCCGCAGGCGAACGCATCAAAGAGGGTATTTCCATTAATAGCGGCTTGCTGGCCCTCGGGAACGTAATCTCAGCCCTCGGCGACCCCGCTCGTGCAAAGTCTCACACCAACTCTCACGTACCCTACCGTGACTCGAAGCTTACTCGTCTTCTTCAAGATTCTTTGGGAGGCAACGCTCATACACTCATGATCGCTTGTGTCAGTCCAACCGAGTGGAACGTTGGCGAGACGGTGAACACCCTCAAATATGCAAATCGTGCTAGGAATATCAAGAATCGAGCAGTTGTTAACGAAAAGGAAGACGGATGGGACGACATTGAATGGTTGCAAGGCACTATTACTCGTTTACGAAAGGAGCTCAAACAGATCAAGGAGAGCGGTGGAGTCATTCCCCCAACTTCAGGAGAATCGACAGCCGTCGCCATCGTCGAGCCCGTGGATGGCTCCAACAAGAAGATGCTCGCTCAGATGACTGAGCTCCAGAACAACTACGAGGATTTGAGGGAGAAGTACGTCAACCGCACGGAGGAACTCGCGAGGCTACGTCGCGAGCTTGGCGAACGTCATCGTACGTCCACTGGTGGAAGCGTCGGTGGGACTGCAAAATACGAAGAGATTGTTGGACCGGTCATCGAGGAGTACGAGAAGACGATCAGTGCCATGGAAGCGGAGTTGGGCTTGAATCGCGCTGCGCTGCGATTGACGAACGAAATGGTGGAAGAAAAGGAGGAAGAATTTGCGCAACTCACTGAGCGGCACAATGCCACCGAGCTCTACGTAGAGGAACTTCGGTCTCGATTAGCCAAGCTGACCGAACGAGAAGCCTCCACCGAAGTATGCCAATATCTGATGAGTTGTTTCTACCTACTTATAAAACTTCTCATAGGCCTATGTCCGTGACCTCGAGGAGAAGATAAAGTCTTACGACGAGACGTCGACAACCTCCAGCGAGTCGATGTCCGATCTGAAACGTGAACTCAGCCGCTACAAAGAAACGGAATCACATTCCGCCTCCTACCTTTCTGAGCTAGAAGGTCGCCTCGCCAGGTCAGACGAATCTGTTCTCTCACTACAACGAACCATCGAACGCCTGGAGAGCGAATGTGAGATGCGACGTGATGAGGTCGTGGTACTTCAGGCTCGGTTGGAGAACCTGCAGCAGGATGGGGCTAGTTGGCGATCGGACCTCGAGGACAGGGAGAGAAAAGTGAAGGATCTCGAGCTTAAGATGGAGGAGTGGGAGCGGAAGAAGAAAGAAGCGAACGAGGACCGTGCGCGCTTGAGCGGTGTGGTTGGCGAGGTCGAGCAGGCAAAACGGAGTCTTGAGGACCTTAACAAGAAGGCCGATGGTTCTTCGCCCGGCTCATCTGGCATCTCCACGCCAGCGGGAGGCGACCTCTCAGTAGAGAACCAACTGGCTGCGTTACAACAGACGCACGCTGCAACCCTCGCCGATTTATCCTCTGTCTCTGTGAAATATCGCAACGCTTTGCGAGAGATAGCAGATCTCGCCGCTCAGATTCAAGAAGCTAGATTGGCTGGCCCTACGATTCCAGAGACTTCCGTGCTTGAAAACATGGAGGGACCGACATTCCGCAGGAAACTGTCTACCCCAAGGATTGATCAATTAGACGCACCAGGACGCAAGCCTTTTTTTCGGCAGGCAATTTCATTGGAGTCTTTGCATGGAAGGTACTGTTGTATATCCCGGTCTTATGCGATTTCTCTTACCGACACGCGTTCACTTGATAAGATCGGCTTCTCAATCACTTTCGCCATCGGTGTCGCTGTCGCAGGAGCTTTCCTCGGCACGATCGCGCAAAATGTCTGGCTCCAGCCACGGGACCTCTAGCTCAATCTCTCAGTCTCCTTCTCGTAACCCCAATCTTTCTATTTCACTCTCGAGCTTCAACGGGAGTTTCAACGGTAACATAACGCCAACCGAGCAACGATCCACGTCTAGTCTGGAGAAGGAGATCATGCGCTTACAAGAGGTTTTAAAGGAACGTGAAGCAGAAATCAGTGCTCTGGAGGTTAGTTTGAAAGAGAAGGAGCAAGCGGCGCCAGCTCCATCCGTAGATGAAACACGCGAGGCAACCGAGGATGCCACACATCTGGCTCACCACTCCATCGAGAAGTTCAACGTAGTCCGGAAGAGCATGCAACTCTATGATGTACCGTTTACTGCCAACAATCCCGACACAGATGCCGAAGTGGACGAGTCGCTTGACCGTTTGAACGAGCTCATGTCGTAAGATTCTTTGAACAATCGATACACTCCTCTTGTCACTGAATATCCCGATTTAGGGCCATGGCTCAGAAAGAGTCTCAGCACTCTGAGGTGGTCAACTCTTTGAATGATCAGTTGGCTCAAGTTCGTCGCGCTCATGATGAGCTTGTCACACTATCTAGAGATCAGGTATGTCTGCTTCTGATGAATGTGACTCAATCTCACGTATCCTTAAGACACTGAACATGTCGACTGAGCTCGAGGGGGTGCGCGCCAAGTATGAAGATAGTGCCACAGAGCTGGAGTCCGTTCGTCAACGCGAGCAGGAGTTGATCGCAAGTATCAAGAAAGCAGAAGACAATCACGCTGCAGCCATTGATGTCTTGCGCTCAGGACATGAAGAGGTTCTCACGGCGAAGAGTGCAGAGGTCAATGAGCTCGTTGCAAGGCTCAAGGACGAACATGAAGTCGCTCTTGGGAATCTTGAGAATCAGCTCTCCTTGGCAACTGCTGACCTCGAGCAAGCTGTCAAAGATCACGAGAGGGCGTTTGGCAAACTCAAGGCTACCCACGACGAAGAGCTCCAGCGGTCGCAACAAGAGGCGAATGCAGCCCTTGATCGCCTATCTCAAGACCATCAAGAAGCGTTCTCCAAGGCCACGGCCGAACACACGGAGGCCATGAGACACAAGGAAGAGGATACTGTCGCTGACCTCTCTCGGACCGAGGAAGAGTATTACAATGCTCTTACGAAGCTCCGCAACGACCACGTTGAGGCACTGCGCAAGCAGGCTGAAGATGCCGCTGCTACGCTGGAGCGTCTTCGTGAGGACCATGCCAGCGAGATACGCATGGCCGAGAAGGCCCGGGAGTGTTCACTCTCTGAATCGGAGTCTGCTCGTGACCAAGCACTCCGCGGCATACAAGAAGAACACGCTGCTGCCATCGTCAGAAGAGACACCATGTACGCAGAAGACATGGAGAAGCTCAAGACGGAACACGCTCAGATCCTTGCGAATAAGGAGGAGGATTACAGGTCCAGACGGGAGAACATGAAACGGGATCATTCCACCGCGATGGCTGTGCTCAGGGAGCAGTCGGAAGTACAGGTTGAGGATCTGACAAAGGCGATCACACGACTAGAACAAGAAGCAGTCGCCGCCGCCGCGAAAGCGCGCGAGGACCAGGAGTCGTCGATCCAAACACTAAAGGAACAACAGGCCGCCCTCCTTCAGGAGATCACTCGTGGGCACGAAGAAGAGGTCACTAAGCTCAACAAATTCCACGCGGAAGCGTTCAACGCTCTCAAATCGCAACACGATGAGGCCCACCAGGCGCTCGTGACGGGGCATGATGAAGTTATCAAACGACTTGAAGCCGAGCGCGAAGCGGCATTAGCTGGCTTGAAGTCTACCCTCAAGATCGCAGAGGAGCAACATGTTACTGCCCTCGAAGAAGCTCGAGCAACGGCGGAGCGTGCTTTGGCGGAAGAACGCAGTCTCTCTTCAAAAGCCCTCGCCGAACTGGAGCGGCGCCACACGGAAACGCAAGGCAAGCTCCAGCAGGATCACCAGTCTGCTCAGGCAGAGCTCGAGGCTGCTCGCGCCGATATCAAAGCTGCTCGGGAACAGCATGACAAGGCGTTAGAGCGGGAACGTCAATGCTCCGCATCGGGCTTGGCTGAGGTGGAGGAGAAGCATGCGAACGAACGTGAGGCCATCTTGAAGGACCTCGACGACCTTCGGGAGCAGGTCGATTCGCATCGCGTTGCGTCTACCGAACTTGCAGCAGCACAGGCTTCTCAGAGTCAGACTATCAAAGACAAGACACACGTCATCGTATCTCTTGAGGGAGATCTTAGGAGCGTCCGCTTAGAAAATGACGAACTTCACGGAGAACTCGCAGAACTCAAGACTGAGCTGGAGATGGCGAGTGCAGAACAGACCAAGCTCGCTCAGGAGGTATCCAAGCGAGAATCTTCTGCTGGTCAACTGGAGAAGCATCGTTCTTTGATTGCCGAGATGCAGGAGAACCTTCAGCGCGTCAAGGATGAGAAAGACAATTTGCAAGCGGAGAAGAACAAGCAGGAGAACGCGTTACGTGATTTGCAGGCTCAAGTAGCACGTAATTCGCTCGTCCAAGACACCTTAGCCCCGCGCGCCACTCCAGATCGTAACATTTCATTTTCTCGAGTGAACGGTTTGAATGGCAAACTCCCACCACCAACCCCGCCTCCTTCAGTTCCACCTCCACCCGCGCCAAAGACCCAGGAGTCGCACTCCAGCGTGTCCACTCAGTCGTCTCTGGTGTCGCCCTCGACGTCCAAAGACTCGCAGATGGATTCACCTGCTACTTCTGTCGTCTCTATTAGTGCCAGTGGCGTGCCTCTGGATGCCAAAGCGGCGGTGGCCAGGATCGAGGACCAAGCCAAGCACATCGGCGAACAGGAAGTGATGATCAAGACGCTCAACAAACAGCTGTCCCACTGTGAGAGTGATCTTGCCACTCACATGGATCTCGTGAACACGCTGGAGACATCGCTTGGTGACTCTGAGAAGAATCGTACGTTACCATGTTTCATGACTGGATGGATTATTGTTGACTTGGTGTCACAGTGCGCAAGGCCCGAATGCAAGCAACGGAACTTGCAAAGGAGCGAGATACCCTCAACTCACAACTAGAGGCTCTTCGCAATGAGCTTCAGGAAGCTCGCCGTGAAGTTGCCACCGTTCGGAGGTCTGTTGTGGAAGAAAAGCAATCGCTGGAATCCCGATTAGACGAGGAACGCCGGGCCAAGGAGCGGGCCCGTGCCCAACTCGATACGCGGATGGATGAGCTGCAGCGACGGAAGTCTAAATTTGCATGTCTTTGATTGTGTTCGACCCTATGCACACCTCCTTCATATGCCTACCGCATCACATCGATTTCTTTTCTTTACTTCTCTCTTCACTGCTTGTGTTATCCTACCTTGTTTGTGGAGCTAATGAGCTCGATTCCTTGTTTTGCAGATACCCTTACAGCCCTTTCTTGCTAGCTTATATGGTCTACTATGAGGTACCACTAGTTATGCCCTCGCTCATACTGGATGTGCAATACAATGCATCTCGGATCACTGGGATCTGAAGTTTTGTATACTTCCGTGCAGTGCAGCGAAGTGTGGAGATAGGCTGCGGGCTGTCATAAAACTCTTTCGGACCGCGACTTGGCCTAGGCTTGTCCACCAATGAGTTGCCATTTAACCGGGGTGACTTAAATTGGAGTTGTCAGTTCCTTTTCCCGCCCTGCAACTCACTTCCTCTCAACCCCGGAGCATCTTAGAATGAACCGTGCAGTCTTTGCTCGTGTTGTTCCCTACGCCGCGCGTTCGCCGCTCTTGCCTCGTGCTGTGGTCTCTCAGGCCAGGCTCCAAAGCACCGCTGCCCCGCGGAAGACTCCCCGTGTCCTTCCTTCATTCTCTCTTGAGAACAAGGTGAATGAACTTTTAATTTCGCGCAACGATGTGATACAAACGATTCGTATTGAATAGGTTTGTGTTGTCACCGGAGCTGCGCGAGGTTTGGGCAACGAATTCTGCAACGCCTTCGTCCAGTCGTGTGTTTCCAACCTTGGATCGGATGACACCAGCTAAAAACACTACTAGGGGATGCACCCAAATCGCCATGATTGATCTTAAAGAGAACGAGGCTGAACAGGCTGCGAACGAGATTGTTCAAAATGCATGCGGTCAGTAGTGGTGATTGGTCGTTGTTCACAAGAATGGCTGCTCAAGATGATCCCAAGTTAACAGCGACATGAAACCCGAGGACTTTAAAGTGATTGGGGTTGGGTGTGACGTCTCGTCTGAGCTCTCTGTTCAAAAAGCCTTCGAAGTGGTGATGGACACCTTCGGTCGTGTTGATTCGGTGGTCGCGTCTGCTGGTGCGTGGGGGATGCGTTATTGGGTCATCTGAACATCGTGTCATGCTTTGGTTGTTTAGGTATTGTGGAGAACTACTCTGCGTTCGAGTGAGTGGCTCTAAAGGTTGCACGCGAGTAATACTGACGGTTGTCCTGCAGCTACCCCTTCGACCGCATCAAGCGGTTGTATGATATCAACGTCCATGGGGCGTTCTTTACGGCCCGTGAGGCTGCTCGGAACATGATACCACAGGGCGGGGGCTCCATAGTTTTGGTAGCGAGTATGAGTGCATCGGTGCGAATTCAATGCTTCCGTGAACTTGGCAAATATCCGCTCACCCAGCGCGATTGCGCCACCAGATCGTCAACATTCCACAGGTGAGTTTGTTGTGCCCCTTGGCAGCTCAGGTGACTTTATATTTGAGAACAGCCGCAAACGCCATACAATGCGTCCAAAGCGGGTGAGTGGCTTGATATGCACACATTTATGGTGATAATGTTTGGCGTGCTCGGTAGCGGTCAAACATATGGCATCTAGTTTGGCGGTGGAGTGGGCGAAAAAGGGTGTTCGTGTTAACGCGCTGAGGTGAGTGTTGGTTTATATAACCGAGCGTTGATTATGACTGACGGAATGGGGTAGTCCTGGATACATGCTTACGAAGCTGACGAGGACGATTTTGGCTCACGATGCTGAGCTCAAGGTGAGTCGTCCATGTCAGGGTCGACGATGGAATGGCCCAGTGATATTTTTCCAACAGAAAACCTGGGAGAGCCTTACCCCGATGGGCAAGGTGAGTTCTGATATGGTTGACACGTGCAGCGACTGATCGATGGGGATAGATGGGTGAACCCGAGGATCTTGCGGTGAGCGGAGGGTTTGGGTTTGGGTTCTTGTTTTACTGACTGCACTACAGGGAGCGATCGTGTATCTTGCGAGTGACGCGTCGCGATTCATGACCGGAGCCGAGCTTCGTGTCGACGGTGGGTACTGCATCATCTAGAATTGGACACCTGTTGGGAGTACAGTATTAGTACAAAGTTAGGGTAATCGTGGGGGGTGCTGTGATTTGTGAATAGGATTTGAATCTGGTTGTGACCCGAGATGAACCCAAAGTGAACCCCAGCGTAGCATCCGCGATCGAGCGCCCCGATGAGTTGCCTCGACGACGTCATAGGTTTGGCATCGCGGTTGCTGTATTAGCCGGTTCAAACCAAGTTCACTCCCGCTCTCAATCTCTCCGTCCATGTCTGCCCGTCAATCTTCGGAATCTTCCTCGTCTCAAATAAATAATTCCAACTCTTTCCCCCTCTCTTTCCCTTCCTCGACAGCTTTCGAATTCACAAAACGAAAACGTTGGGCAGATCTACTCATTCACGAACTCTCCGAAGCCATCATCTTCGTACTCTCAAACAACGGAAAGATCTGGTTTTGCGGAAGAGCAGTATCAGAACTACTGGGATGGACGGATGCAGAACTCATCGATCGTGCTTTCACAGACTTTGTCAACAGTATGCAATCCCTGCCTTTCCACTGCGGCCCCCTCACTGACCCCGCCCTACCATACAGCCGAAGACCAACGAGCATTCCTGGTCGCATTCGACGAGTCTCTTCGCACTCGATTAGAGATGAATGCCTATGTTCGTCTCAAAGCTAGGACTCCCATCACTCCACAAAATATTCCCCAATCCGAGGTCCTCTTTGAGGTCAAGGGCTATCCACATTTCGTCGAGCACGAGTTCACAGCACGATGTTTTTTCGCCGTGGCAAAGCCATATCCCAGCCGTAACATCGCCATGTAGGTCTTACTTATCGTCAACTGTATTGCCATTCACCATGACCTTCCATTTGTGAGGCTCAACACTTTTCTGGAACTCAAAATTGAGAACGAACGTCTACAGAAACGACTGGCAGAGCTTCGAGTACGCGCACATTCCCCCACTGCACCCGTAGCAGGCCCATCGACGCCCCCTGCTTATGCGCTTCAACCATCATCCTCATCGCGGACGTCTGCCCCATCAGTTTCCCTTCACCCCTCCGATTCCTCAAATTCGCTTTACACCCAACATCAACATCAACCGAGACCCTCTTCCTACGACGATTTTAGCCTGTCAAGCTCCCATGCGCGCAGCGCCGTATACGACTCACTCGGCTTGAACGCATATAGAGGGCAGCCCGTTGATGACGACCTTGTCGACGAAACCTCGAGGCGGAAAAAGGTTCACGAATTTTCCTTCACAACAAACTTGCATATTCACACAACTATCTTCTAGATGCGCAAATCTCACAACGCTGAACAATATGTTTGCGTCACCTGTGGAAGAACTGATTCACCTGAATGGCGAAAGGTACCCTTTCACAACCTCCCGTATCTTCACATTGCCTGATCACCGCTTTTGCAGGGCCCTCAAGGTCCGAAAACGTTGTGCAACGCATGCGGCTTGCGGTGGGCTAAGGAAGTCCGGAATAAGGTCGACGAGAATTCTGCTCCAGGAACAAACAACACGGCTAATGCCGCCTAAACCTCCTTCTAACCTTGCCGTTCTCAGCTGCTGACATTATCGCGGGTTATTCGCATATCCCCAACGTGAACTTGCTACATTCGGGCATCAGTCACTGATATCGGGACATTCATCCATGTTTTCTGTGTTCTATCTCTTGGATTCTTGACGGCTTATTTACTCACACATCAGACTTTCAGGCCTCAGGGGCTTCATCATGCAACTTTACTGTATCGAATTAGTTCAAGCAATACATGATACATTTATTATTATTATTGAGTACACAGGGCCCGCCGCACTCAGCTCAAGGCACCTTTATCGTCTATGGCACACGGACCTCAATGCAGGGTTACTCAAGTACTCGATTCCCGCTTATTCTGATAAGTTTCCACCGATAAAATTTTGCACGGTCCCAACTTGCAATTGCAAGACGACTTGTACAGGCGGTCGAGTATTCCAGAAATTCGCCAACTCAAGCACCGTGGTATTGGATCAGTACGTACTGTCTAGTAGCGAATGTGAGTAGTCCCCTAGGGGTCGTCCTACACCCAACCCTCGGGCTGATAAAAACGTAGATTAGGATGGGACATGATGAGGTTGCGCCGAGGAGTGCGACACTCGAATATTCCTGGCTAAGAGCTCATAATTTCCGTGGAATTCTATGAAGGAATGAGGTAGTGAAGCGATCAAATACTCACGTTTACACCTCGAACCGTACCGAAATAGCTGTTCCGCACAGCGAGGGGGCGAGTTTACCAAAAGCTAGCTGGCAGCTGCATTTTTAGTCGCTGAGGCAGACGCATGGTGCAGATGATCGGATCTTTCGCCTGACACTCAGGGGACACTCCTGGATGGCATTATGAAGCGGTCTGTTTTACTCTTGCCAGTCATTTAGTTCAAGTTCCCTGCGATGGTTCACCATGCTTACCATGTGTTGTATGACCCATGGTTTCCGAGATATGTAATGCCCTGAACTGTGGTTATATTGCTGTCATACAGCTCATATCCCCGTCAGAGGATGGGTTTTCATCCTCCTCAGCGACACGGTGTCGCTGATTCATTTGATCGGGGCTGCCTTTGAAGAAAGGACATGCTTTTTATAACCTTGTCGTGCGCATGGCACATGCAGACGCAAACATCATACTAAAGACTGACGATACGCAAGTCACCCACCTCTGAGGGGCGAACTAGAGGGATCCCTTAATACTTATGCTCGGTGAGAGAATCGGAATGCCCTTTGCCGTAACATTATAATTGCCTGTTTCCATCAGAAGGTGCGATGACGTGTACATATCATCACCGATGGACGAAATCAGAAAATGATATGTTCTCCGCTCTCGATCGACCGGCGCTTTCAAGCTAATCATTGTACTCTCCGAGGGACAAGAAATGTTGTCAACCATAGTTGAAACGTCGAACAATAATTTTCAACCGCAGTTTCTCGTCGCCTTCGTGATTCTTTGCTCCAGGATCACACCCCGTCCGCTCAATGGGGTGCCATCATGATTAACACCGAATGACCCTACCGATGGCCGGCTGCAGCGGTGACTGGTAACGTTATCGCGTTGCAAATCTGACCCAATGAATAGCAATCCATAGTATGACCAGTAGCCTTACAGACAGTTAACTTCGAGGTTAACTACCTCTCAGTTGGGGTGAGTCGTCAATCGGACGTGTATGCCCGACCACGATGAAATACGCTTCCCCACAGACTCGGAGAGTGGAATTGCAGACGTCGTTCGAGAGCGGGTAGGAGTTCACTTTGACAGTTTGACTCGATCGGTTTACGAGCTTCGCTGCCATGTGGCCAGCACAATCTCTCAAATCTCGTAGGTACAACCGTTTCGGAAAATGTTGGCGCGGCTGCACAAACGCGCCGCGAAAAATCGTAAAATCGTAAAAATAAGAAATTTACCTCCTCCCTCTTTCCTCACCTCCACACTCATTAAATCTTCGTTTTA
>JBBPLD010000148.1:0-41142 GCA_038089555.1 Chalciporus chontae | reverse complement strand
AATCGTCTGTCTGTCTGTCCGTCCGTCCGTACAAGTGCAGTCATACTCGAAGTTCACGATCTATTCTACGCATCATCCGCATCTCCTCCTCTCTTCCCTACCTTCGGGTCTATCGTCGGACTCCTAGGGACTTTTCGGGAGACAATCCTTGCACGTCTCAAGGGATCCTTGGCCTATCCTCAAACTCCCTATAACTTGCCTTCTCGACAGCATCCCTTTGGGACGAACTACTCGTTCCCTTCTTATCACTCTCGAAGTCCTGCATCCCAGGGCTTTTATCATCTTTACACCGGCCTGTACCAGTTCTACAATATGATTGAGCTCTGATCAACTGGTACAGGCCGAAGATCCCTTATAGGACAAGCCCGGCCTGTACCAGTTTCACAGTCAGTCTAGCCTCTGAGACAGTGGTACAGGCCGAAGCCTCTCTATGGGACAGGCCTGGCCTGTACCAGCTTCGCAAGGACACTAGCCTCTGATACACTGGTACAGGCCGAAAATCCCTTATAGCACAAGCCTGGCCTGTACCAGTCTCGCAGTAGGACTAAACTCTGAGACACTGGTACAGGCCGAAGATCCCTTATAGGACAAGCCCAGCCTGTACCAGTTTCACAGTCAGACTAGCCTCTGAGACAGTGGTACAGGCCGAAGATCCCTTACAGGAAAGGTCCGGCCTATACCACTTTTACAATGGGATGAGCTCTGTGAAACTGGTACAGGCCGGACATATCCTATAGGGAATCCTTGGCCTGTACCAGGTTCACGAGGTATTATACTTCCGGCCTGTACCAGAAACACGGACCCTGGCCGGGCTTCAGGTAGTACCACATTTTGCAGGCATTTGTACATCTGGGGTGTACCAGTTTTGCGAGGACACTTGACTGAAGGGTCTGGGAAGGAAAGTGGAAAGTGACAAGGGACTTTGTGGGCTTCATTGGGAGTGGCATGAAGTGTGTATGTGAAATCAGAGAACTTGTGCTCCTTACATCATCTGTTATGAATGAATCACAATCACCCAGCAAAGACTCTACCTAGGCCATAAAAAACTCTTGCAATGAGGAGACAAATGATCATTCACTATCTATCACCCTCACAACTCATCAATACATTTCCTCAGCACTGCTGCTTTCCGCTTAAACAGCTCTATCTGCCTCTGTCCATCACTCAGAAGCTTTTCATAACTGAGACTGATCTCCTGTTGTAACCATTGTTCCAGGGACATTGCTCTCTCCTGAGGTGTGAGGCTGGGGCGTGGTTCATCGTTGTTCGGTAGTAATGATGTTTGCTCGACAGCGAGACGAAACAACGATTCAGTAAGCGGACCATCAATATCCATCGGAACATTCGGCTCGCCGGAGACAATGCGGCTCGGTGATGGAGAGTGGCGCAAACGGGTAGGTGGCTCCACAGATTTACCGCGGGTGGAGAAGGCAAGAAAGGGGCAAGCATCCCCTGATTTATTGTCCCGTTTGTGGTGTTCTTGACTGGAGTAAACTAAGCACTGAGACTTCTGCGAGATATCGGACATACATTGGGTCATCCTCGTTTTCCCAGCCACCCAGTGAAAGGTTGCAATATAAGCAGGTCACCGTATCATCACCCGCGATTTGCGGCGTGTAAACAAAGCCCGCTTGCGCCATCTCGCTCTCCGTAAGCCACGAATATAGATAAAAGATGGGCAATATACCTTGAGAGAGGTTGCACGATGCCCGGGTACTCCGTCATGGGGCCACCAGTTCTGGCCGAAGGTGCCCAACCGAGCCTTCTCCATTGCTTTGCTAGAGGGTCCCTCGTCATCTATATCATCTATTAGTCCACAGCGGACGAGAGCCCATGGGCAAGAACTCTGGCATTTCGTATGATGGATCGCGAAGGGATCGTCGTCTGCGTCCCAGTCGCTGAGCTCTTTTCCACATAAGAAGCAGGTTACGGAGTCTCTGTCGTCCCAACTCGGATTGAAGTAAAACCCTGCTTCTGCGAGAGTGTTCGCATTTGCCTTGAATTCCAAAGGATGAGGCCACTTGACAGAGGCGGTTCTGGAGGACTGTTTGTTTGGATTCCGTTTGACACGTTTTGCCTTCTGGAACGAGTGTATCCGCGCCTGAAGAGATTGCATTTGTGACTCGACGATACGGGGTGTCTGAGCTTGGTCTGAGTGTACCAAGGGCCATCACGCGAACGCGAAGCCATTGTGAGCCCGCACGTGATCTTTGTGTTCGGGAGCAATGTTGACGAGAGTTAGTTGAACTCCGTTCATTGTCATTGTCACCTAACCCGATGATGCAGCGCACGTATGGACGCAGGCGAAGACGGTCAGGGATCCAATCTCCCGACCCGACCACCTCTCGCGATCCATCAGCTGATCCCTCCCCGTCGCGGAAGCGGCAGAAGGTCTTCGTCGAGCTTGCGACTCCATCACGCGAGAGGGAACCAACCCCAAATACTTCCACTCAGTCACCTCCAGATAACCCCCCGACACGAAATATTAGGACGTATGCTGGGCGATCCCGGTCCTTCCTGGTTGCTCTCCCTGTTGCAGACTCAGATCCAGCAAATGCCCTTCAGGACGACTCAGGAATCCACGAGTCATATACTGACCTGCGCACCCGCTGGGGAATCGACAATTCCGAGGATGACCCACGGCCCGACAAAGAAGAATCCCCATCACAAACGTCTGCGAGACGCGACCACGCTACACCACGGCTGATCCAACCTTCTCTTCCCGCCGGGATGATGAATGATTTGAAGAGCATTACGGAGCTCCGCAGCAAGGGTGAAAGTAGACGATTCTTGGATGAGGTGGGGTATTTATTTGAGGGACTTAACAGCACGAGTGCCGTTGGCTTGAGGCGGGCGAGGTGGGTATCCCTTTATCGACGTTGTTTCTATTTTTACCGTACGACAGTGCCCTCGAAGTTGTAAATAAACTGTGCGACCCAGCTTTCAACCGACGGGCGAAGGCCTCCGACTTTTATATCCGCACCTGGGACAAGTTCTGGACCTCAAGGGCAGGGACAAGTGACAAGGTATGCTTACACTACAGTCCTTATGTGAGATTTCTTGTGATTTTCATTAGATATTCGATTCCACTATCACTTTCTTTGCCGCATTGGCCGCAAGAGACTCGCGTACTCTGCTAGAGGTTGCTCAACAAAAAGACTTTGTTCCCGTCCTTGTCGAAATATTGAGTTCCTTGGACCACAAGAAGGATGTGCTTTCGTTGAATCTTACAAGTGCCCAGGATGCTGACCTCAAGTCCTTGGGAGTTTTGAGAACTGAGGCTCCCCCCGTCAGTTTTGCTTTGAATACCGAGTGTATGTATGGGACTAAATACAATCTGTAGATCAAGTCACTTGTGGGAGTAGTCTCGAAGGAATCACTTTTATCCGCTGCGAATAAGGTTTGTCCCGGAGTGATATTGCGTTTGCTCGATCTCAAATACCTCAGCCCTCAGCTCGCTTTTTCATTTCACATACTCTTGCGTCCCTACCACCATCGTTTTTAAGGGCACAATACCTGCCCGCGTTGCTCAGGAGCTTGAGGGCTGAACTTGACCTCCTGGGACCACGTATCACTGCATTTGAATCCGGTCTCCCTCTCTTGCCAACAATCAGCGTAACACGGACAGAAGTACCTTCCCTCTACCACATCGAAGCATGTCTCCGCCTTCTAGACTCGTACCTCCTCGGACATTGGTGCCCAGCAGATGCAACAGAAGACTACGTTTCCAACAGTTTACCTCCCATTGATGGGTTCGCATCGGCGCTGCTTTCGCTTTGTGTGGTGTCCTCTCGCAGTATGCGAGAAAGTTCGTGTGAAGAGGAGGAACTCGCTGTAGGTAAGGTGGTTTGCCTACGACTCAAGCTAGCAAAACTCATGGTTTCGCTAGCGCGAAAGTGTCTCTGCAGTTCTCTCCGAGTCCTTACGCTGTTGTCGCACGATAATCAATGGTGGTGTAGTGCGATGTTGGAGGAGAGTTACGCACTCCCATTCACCACATTGATAGTGATGCAATCTCAAGCAAGGTGGTCGGAATCCCAAACTACGGAGTCTCAGAATAGTTCTGTTGAGGCCTTCGATCTCCTATGTCTTGCGTTAGGACTAGTCATGAACTGGGCAACATTGAGCTCTAAAGTAACTAGCCTTTCCAGAGTTAAATGTGAGCGCTAACTTCAACATTTCTGCAAATTCTTACTCGTTCACTTCGCAGCAATAAATCCCGCGTGTCCCGGTTCACGCATTTGCGTAAGAGCTTGCCATTGTCCTAACCGGAAATCAATCTTGGAGTGCCTCGCAGCCCTATATATCCAATACTCTGATAGCCACCAAAACGATCTCCTCGAAGGTATCTTTCTAAGAGGATACACTGCGGTACTACTGGGGCTACTCATCAGAAATGATCCCACCAACCAAACAATCATCTTGGCTAAATTGCCGGGAGTCTCCCCGTCTGACCAGACGAAGTTGCTAATTACCCACTGTCGCTCGTTTTTAGATCTGTATAACGATGCCACGACTCTACCATCCTCAGATTCTCCGCGTGCCACCCCGGAATTCACCCTTGATGGTAATCCTCGACCAAAGACGTGGGATAAGAGAGGGGAGGAAATCGCTCGTGGCGTAATTGCATCTCTAGAAGTACTATGTGATGATTAATCTACTAAGGGAGATCAGCTTCTACCAAGCTTCGACCATCTCCGCGGTGTCACAATGATTCCCATCCTCGAGCTCAATGAAACTCTGTTCGATGGCTTTCATGTAAACGTTCATCTTCCACATATCGCCAATCTTGATGTTGGCATGGTCAAAGGCCAGAGCCAATGTCGGATCTCCATGATTGTGTTCCATCGTCACGGATGGAGGCATTGTAGGGTACCTCGCAGAAAAATGAGTGAGCAATATGTTGCGGGCGTTCATCCTACCAATCAAATTCAGCGATGCTAACATTGTTGACATAAAATATGCTCAAACCTTTTCCCAATTTCAATCGCCTGGCCGACGGTGCTGTGCATCTTGGCAGCGGCCATTTCAACTTGATCGTTAGCCATGGTTGCTTCGTGGATGAGGAGAGTTGCATCCTGTCCGGCCTCCACTAGTTTCTGGGTAGGGATGGTGTCCCCCGAGTATCTGACGGAGCCATTTTGTGTAACTATTTGACGAGGTAAATAAAGATTATGCTTACACGATGCTCCATCCATCGGCGTGTTTGATGATCGCTCCATGGCACGTCGTTCGATGATTCACATCAACGCTTCGGAAACTCTCCAAACCAAGTGAGGTACAGAGGTCGCGCAGAGCTAGAATGGAACTTGATCCCAATTGAGTGAAAGGACAAAAATGTACAAGTTCCTGCACACCTTCCGGAAGCCCCCTGAACCTGTGAAGAAAAAAAATCGTTCTTCCAATGGATGGCGTCGACCAAAATTGGGATAACTGTGCTTTTAGAACCGAGTGAAAGGCCGAGGTCTTCGAGTGCAGCGTAGTCGCGAAGATATATAAAAACGTTATCATGACCCACAACATACAGGGGTGTATCTGAAGGAGGGTCAAGCTGCGTGGTTCAACTCGTGAACCTCACACAAGTCGATGATAGGGACGTACTCGCTGCCTCATGGCCAGTATCTTCGCCAAACCGATGTGGTGATCCCCGTGCATGTGGCTGATAAAGATACATCTCAGCTCACGGAGGACCTGCCATACGTTACAAGTTGACGACAGGTCATCTCCGAACTTCCGAGCCAGTTGGCCCCATGTACCTTCCCCCGCATCGAGTAGGACGTAGCCACGGTTAGGGATGTGGATAAGCGTCGCAGAAACTATAATACATGAGCGTAACACCAGGCACCGTGAATTTCGAACCAACCGTTTCTATATTTACTCGGGCTTGCGCTGCCCGTTCCCAATGGACATATTGTCACCTCGCCACCACAAACACCCACCGCTTTTGCGCGTGTAACCAAAGACCGAGCTTCTGCGAAGCCGCTTCGGGTTAATTCTGGCAAAACCAACGGAGAGTCAGAAGACACTACGGGGTGGAAAAGATCGTGTGTCTCGGCATCTATGTTCTGTGTTGGCGGACGTGGTGGGTGCAAGTTTACCACCATGTTTGCCCGCATGGCAGTGGTGTTAGCGGGAAGTCCGAAAACATCTTTGCAACATTGTTAACCTGATACTTCAGCGGTATTACCAGAAAGAGACACACCACTGATAGTTCGGTCTGCACTGCACGAATACTTTTGTAACGGGAAAATGTCGGAGTCGAGTTGGTTTAGTCGGAGCTGGCTATATGCAGCACTCGTGAACGTGACTGGGTTTGGTAGATGTCTACGCGAGGCAACGATATGCTGGCAAATAGTAAATGACCCACGTCCTTTGTTCGTGAGATGAGTCTTGTTACATACATGTACCTCAGGCCCGAAGCCTTTCATGAATGCCTTGTATCGCTCGTCTTCAAGGACAGTATCCCCACAGAGATGAAATATAACTCTGACGACAAGTTGTTTCGAGTCTTTGGCATCCTTCCACAGATATCTTGAAAAATGAGCGGAATTACTGAAACCTGAAAGAAGAGCAGGTATGTGTCCCAATGTCGGCGTGTCGAAGATTAGCACAACCTACAAAATGGTTCAAATTTCTTCTACAGCAGATCGATGTAGAGGCTCACTCCTGGGATGACACTCTCTCCAACGCAGTCCTCGGGCTTAATCTCACGCTCAACAACATTGCCGTTGGTGTCTTTGACTTGGACAGTGACACACTCTCCCTTGATGAGTTTCGCTCGCAAAGGCCCACGGGGCAGACCTAAAGCAACCGCTTTTCGCTCATCGAATTTTCCACGGATGCGAGGTCCTACGATTGCGTATGCTACCGTAGATTTGAGTGTGGGAGCAGAAGAACCAATGAGAGCTTGTTCAGGAACAGGGAGCGGACGACTAAATCCTGGGAGGGAAACGCGCGCCGATCTCGAATAGGCCTCCGTGGTGGGTTTGATGGTGCTGCTATCTGCTTTTTGCTGTCCTTGGCGTGTTCCCACGGCTTTATCGGAAGAGGTCTCCAGTGGTGTCGGGATCGCAGGGAACATGGATTGGATCACCAAGCGCCTCCAGGCTTGGGCCGCCTCCCCGCTCAAATTGGCCGGATCAAAGTCGCGCGCGGTCGTGCTCTCGTAGCGAGCTTCTGATGATGAGGTGACGCTCGCCAAGGATTGAGGCGTGGCTACTCGACACGATGGTCGCTTGGAAGGCCGTTCAGGATAGTCTTCGCGTTTTCGCTTCGATGAATCCGCAACATCATCGGGAGGGTGGAGTTGTTGTGAAAGAGCTTCGGTAGGCACGATAGGCAGTGCAAAAACCGATATATTGTCGTCTTTGTATACAAGTCCATCGTCCGATTCCGTCGATGGAGGTAAAACTAGGGGGACCTCTGTCGGAGTGACAACGACGTTATCGCTTGAGGATGTTTGCCACAGAACAACTACTGAAAAGGAGGATATAGCTCACCGATAAGTATACTTTCGCATGGAGGCCATCAAGTGCAAAAGCCCTGATGGTCCGGTGATCTGTATACGGGGATGGCCAGCATCGGCCAAGCTCATGAGCAGCCCTGGGACCCAAACCAGGTCGAACGAGATTCGATAGTGGTGTGAGTAGAACAGGACATACCGGGAAGACCACTGGCACGCTGTGTGCCTGCAGACGTGAGGAAGAGTGCGCGTGTTTTCTTCCAGTTCTGTCGACTCTGGAGGAATGCCCTGGTGGTATTTTCCCCGACATTGAACATATACTTGGCAGAATCGAATGTGATAACCACTGTTGGCTCTGTGTCAGCCGAAACTGTACTTAGAACGGAGGCATTCCAAAGCATTGAGACGAGGTTTGTTGCTGATCGGTGGAAGGGACGAGAGATTAACAGTTGTTGAGGTACTTTGTACAGATTATGAGAGCATAGTAGGCCAGCCAGCCTTACTGAAGTGAGCTTTGGGAGAATAACTTGCGTAGATGATGATACGTTCGATGTCCAAGATATTACTTAAATAAAATTGAATTATTTCGTTGACAAGTCACGTGTTTAGTCGCACAGCCACCCCACCCAATTCAGGCTCGGTGACTTTGTGGTGTTTTGACTGTCGGAATCTAACTTACTAATTGTTCCAATCATGATCAACTTGCTACTCTCGGGGAAATCAGAGGGAGGACTATTTTTTCAAACATGTCAGGATCCGTGGCCGAGACTCGGCCCCCTCTCCTGCGTTGCCTCGTGATGTGAATATTTGCCCGGCCTCTCGGATTCGCTTCGACGTTGCATGTGTTCGTGGTTTCGAAGACCTCCTGCGAAGATTTCACACGAGAGACCGGCCCCTGTCTCCGGATAACCTTGAGCTTTCCGCGCGCACCGTGATGATGATCATGGGTCTCACTTTTTCGATGCCGTGCGGACCGTCCCAGTACGCTAGATGTATAAAAGCTGCTCTTCTCAGTAGCGTGACTGTGAGTCAAACGCGTTCTCAAAATGCTGTATCGTTTTCTTGGTCTCAGTCTGCTGGCTGCCGTTCTGCTCGCGGGCCGTGCAACCTCCGCAATGGTGGTGGTTGTGAACGAAACCGCAAGTCATGCGATCCCCCCACTCCTCTGTATGTTATTTTTCCCCCCTTTTCATATTACTGATAGAGTGCTGCCAGACGGACAGATGTTTGAGGCATGGTTGTCTCCTTCAGGTTTCATGCTCTTCTAACGCATATATACTTTAACTAACAGGATATTAATGTGAGCGTCGCCATTACCATCAACCCACGGTACTAACACCTTTTGAATAGAACGTAAGACTCCAAATCTGAACTCCAGGCATCCATTGACAGCCATGTAGAGTGGTGACGGTGGTATTTACGCGGAAAGTTAGTCAATTCTAGATTACCCTTCTGTACTACTGACCTCTCCCCCTCCAGTGCTCCAGAATCGAGCGTTCCAACAAGTCACACCGAGTAAGCAATTTATGGGCACTCCCTCAAATTTATCTTACGATTTTATTAACGATAGATACGACCGCTGCACTGTATGCTTGGAGTGCTATCAACGGCGCGGGGATCAACGTGATTGCTGACCCATCACCTGTTTCTTCGGCACTCCCCAATTCTCTTCAGCTAACCATCCCGCCAGGGGCTTCTGGACAAGTAGGTTTTGGAAACAGAGGGTACTACGGTTTGTTGAATTCTCCTCTCGTCCCAAAACGTTTTCAACTCCACATTGTAACAGGAATCCGGGTGAATCCAGAATGGACATACAACGCTTCCTTCTACTACAAATTCCCAGCCGCTTCCTTGTTCGAAGGAACGGCTACTGTTGCACTGCGAAGTGCAACAGGTGAAACTTACGCCACCGCTTCGGTCCCAATCAGCGGATCGCAAACAGTTTGGAAGCAGGTCGTTGTGCCTTTGAAGCCGACGTCATCCCCCGCCTCCACGGAGAACAATTTCACCGTCACTTTCAACGGATCCGATACATCTAGTCAGACTATTGACTTCGCCATGTTTTCGTTGTTCCCTCCAACTTTCAAGGGTCGGAAAAATGGTCTGAGAATTGACGTTGCAACTGTGCGTCATCTTTGTACTTCGGTGAAATGAGCCGTCCGCTAATTAACTCAAAGACTTTGTATGAAATGAAGCCTTCCTTTTTCCGTTTGCCTGGTGGTAATAATTTGGTATGAGACAAAGAATCCTGCTCTACTCCTGTGTTCTGACAGGTTCCGTAGGAGGTAAATCGCACTGGACCAGTCTGTCGTTAATGCAATAAGCAAACAACCTTCAGGGCCAAACCTGGGCAACCAGGTGGCAATGGAATGCCACTGTTGGTCCTCTTGTCGACAGACCCGGTTCGTCCTTACATTTATAACCTGCCAATACTCAATCAGCGAATAGGCCGTATGGGGGACTGGGGTTACATCAATACTGAGTAAGTGATCAACACTCAATATCTTTTGGTTAGAGAGGTTGGCTAAGTTAAATGCAGTGGTCTCGGCCTTCTGGAGTACCTGTACTTATGTGAGGACATGGAGTTGGAGCCAATCATGGCTGTCTGGGCAGGTTGGCCACCTTCACTCAGGTTCAAAATCCTTAAGTGAAACATGCAATAGGTTACTCTCTCGATGGCAAGAGTCTTCCCGAAAACGAGTTGGAACCCTACATCCAGGCAGCTATTGACCAGATCAACTTCGTAATTGGCGACCCTGCTACTAACGAATATGGTGCGTTTTTGTTACTATTGACAACGTGCCTAATTCTTTTCACAGCCGCCCTCCGCGCGTCTCTCGGACATCCTGAGCCATTCGTCCTCAACTACGTTGAGATCGGTAACGAAGACTTCTTCGCCTCTGAATCGTGAGTCTGCTCAGGTGTTAGGTGGTCATCATGTCTCAACTCGTGCGAAAATGTCAGATACATATACCGTTGGAGAGATTTTGCAGGGAATCTGACTACAACCTTCCCTCAACTTCGTAAGTATACTGTCAACTACCTGGCAAGGTTACTCATCACATTTCTCAAGATTTTATCGCGACTAGCTACCCATTCAACCCCATCCTGAACCCCGTCCCTACGCAATATGACAACCACGTCTATTCAACCCCTGGTAGGTCAATGTTTTCGTCGTAGCATTTATTGTTCTGAGACCGTCAAAGAATACTTCGTTGAAAATGCGTTCTACTACGACGCGTACGAGGTAAGGATATACACCATCCTGTACACGAGAACACATATTCATTTACCCGTTCTGCATAGCGAAACGGCACATATTACTTCCATGTAAGGCTTCCGCAGGGAGCACTGCATTATATATGACTCAGGTCTCTCCAGGGCGAGTATGCTGCCATCTCGACCAACGCTAGCGATGTATTTAGTTCAGAGGGACGTCTCATGTATCCGACCATCCAGAGTAAGTTATTGTGTCACTACATCACTGATTGCATTCATATCCCTCATCCAGGTTCTGTGGGAGAGGCTGCTTACATGACCGGCTTCGAAAGAAATAGTGACATCGTATTCGCTACTTCTTACGCACCTCTGTTGATGAACATTGTCAACTACCAATGGGCAAGTTTTACGACCACTCAGGTTTCCTTGTGATCACTAACGGAACGCTTCAGACTCCCAACCTTGTCGCTTTCGAGTAGGCATTTAGATCTTTTTACTGACACCCGCCATTGATCACAACTGCCAGCGCTTCCAAAGTCTACCCTTCTACTAGCTACTATGTCCAGCAGGTACAGGCTAAATTTGATTTTGCGCATCGTGCTCCTATGCTAATGTGTTGCCCACAGCTCTTCAGTACACACCGAGGCACTGAATACCTGCCCAGCACGCTGCCCACATACAATGGCACTTTGTACTGGAGCGTCACTCGTGACACCAAGCCCAACATCGTCCTCATCAAGGCAAGTAATGTAACATTCACTTGACAATCCTCTCAAGACGACTTGCTACCCTAGGTTGTTAACACAGATGCTTCTCCCGCCCCGGTGACCTTCGCTTTACCCTTCAAGGTTTCTCCTGTTGGCCTTGTCACCGTGATTACTGGACCTGCTACCGCGAGCAATACCCCTACGACGCCCGATACCGTTCTTCCCGTGACATCTCACATGGCCTTCGCTCAGACGTTCAACTACACTGCTCCAGCATACAGTGTCAGCGCCCTGACCGCACATATCTTGTAAAGCTGGGGAGTAGATTGCCACGTTCGTCTTGCATGAAATAGGAGCTTTTCGTCGTACACTACGAAGGTCTCTCCCCTGAAAGTCGTTGCCGTAATACCGTCTGAACCCGATCAAAGACAACTTCGATATGTTGCAAGTACTCGTCTGAATTCTGGTCTTGCATGTTGCCTGCAGGGACGTCAAGTGTAAACGAGGGTTGGTACAACGGAAACGCGCGGTGGTCCGGAATCTCCGAATCCAGCAAGAGAGGTCTTCCGGCCTGTCAACGAGACTCGTCATCTCGATGAAAACAAGAAGCCAATCCACTCACCACGACCGCTGTCAGGAATGCCCAAGCACGGGCAGCGTTGGCTGAGTTGTATCCTCCTAGACAAGAAGTCGGTAATCACACTGGGATAGATGAACGCACCCACCGCCTCCGAGAAGGAACTTCTTGCCGTCCCAACCATTCACTATTCGTTCAACACACCACCCAAGGGACCCTGGTCCGCCCAAGGACCAGTTCCAAGTAGCCATCGGGTCTCCCGCAAGCCCATCTACGCCGCACTGGACAACTATGAAATCTGGGAGGAACGAGTCCTTGATCTTCTCGACGAGTGACCATATGCGCGCAAACGTTTGATTTGAGGCACCTCTATGGAGCGGAAGAGACAACGTAAATGGGTCAAATGAGGCAGCGTCTGGATCAGGGAGAGCCGAAAGAGGGGACACCGGAAAGAAACCAGGGGCAGCGTGATGAATCGAGAGCGTCTGATTTAACAAACATTTAATTCGCGCGATCAGCCCCTTCATCGAACAGTACCTATGTACTCACCAAAACCTGCGCCGCCATGGTCGAACCTGGATTGTGGAAAGCTTGTGAAACCGCATCCGAAAAGTGCAGGTCCATATCGAGATACATCACTCGAGATCTCCGCGGGGACGGCGGGGGTGGCGGAATGCGCCTCAAAGCGAGAATGGCAAGGACGCAGTCGGCGACGTAGCAATACCCAGAGGCAGTGGATTTCTGTGCATGGTGTCTAGAAACGTAAAGTGATACCGCATGGTTTGGAGCTGAGTTGGAAGTTGTTGAGTAAGATGGCGGACCTGCCTCCATCCCAGCAAATAGCAACATTGCACATATTCTCTTTGATCGCATCGACCGCTGTCAACGTTGCCCCAGCTACCAGTTGTATGTACTCATGCATCCCCCGGAAAGGGGGGCAATCCTAGAGGGGATATATGACGGTTCCATGAAACGCGAGTTGAAAACGCACATCTTCGAGGCCAAACTGAGCAACCTGAGCGGGATCCTCGTGGTTGTTTGAAGGATTTAAAGCATACTCAAGGTAATCGCGAGTATGGTAGGCTAGAAGTTCCCTGTGGGTTGCCCGACGGGGACGTAGTACTTTGAAGCATTTCCCTCTATCGGGAGCAACCAATGACAAGATGCCGAACGCGCTAACCAATGAGTGTACCAGCAATGAACGGTTCTTATTGGAAGGCAAGAGTGACGACACCTGTTCGAGATTTTCGAATCAGTAAGCTTGAGAACGTCGAGCAGTAGGCCACCAATCAACTGAAGGCGTCCGAAACCTCAGAGTCGGACCACACTTACCTTGGCTAGTTCCTCGGATACAACGTAGGCAACTGGAATCGTTCCGCCGGAATTGTGCTGATGCTCGACTTCCATCTTGACGACGGGATTCCTGGGAGAGGTTACGGTCCGACGGAGAGGGGAGTCGGATTTACAGACGTCAAGATCCCTCACACCGCCATCCTTATCTTACACTACACGCCCAAATTAGCAAACGATGTGTGTGACCTTGAACGAAAATCCATAGAATATTGTACGGTGGGTGCCGTTGAAACTGCCTTCCCTGAGCGAATGCCGTAGGTCCGGGCAACCACTTGCGTGATGCTAATCGAGCGCACACGGGTGACATAATTTTTCTGAGGTCAGGCTGAGGTCAGGCTGAGGTCAGACCTTGGTCCATTGGACCCTTACTTATGTGGCGTGTGTTGCTGGCTTGGGGAAACATAGCGTGAAAATGGTACATAACTAGAAATAAGACTAGTTAGGTGTAGCTCCAAGTTCCTAATATCTCGACACTTGGAAAAAAAAATGCACATGTTCGAACTCAGCCGGTGCCACACCTGGCACCTTGTCAACTTCATCGACTTTTACGATCCTCGCGTGATATATAACGAGTTCGCTTGGCCCTTGCACAGCACTCGCAGGGCCTGAACAGCCTTTGACCTCAAACCAGGGTTTGACACAAGTGGACGTGTACATCTCTTCTACCCCCCCGATCAGATGTACACGGGTCATCAAAACGTGACGTGTGACGAACGAAGACCGATACAGCAATAAGTGGCTGCCGCTCCACCTCCCCAAATTTCAATTTCAGTCGTCGAGCATGAGGAATGAAACAGCAAGGTTAGAAGAGTAGACAAGAAAATACAGATTATAGTTGTCTATGGCACAACGGTTATCGCCCATCCGGTCTCGGTTCTGTGGCAGGATGATCAATAATGAAAAAGAGTATGGGAAGTATGAATGAACTTACGAGACCACTGCACACTCAAAATCAAGTTATCGTAACCTTTTCCGTTTAGCTTCTCCATCGCACGCTGAGCAATAGCTCTATCCTCGAAACTAACAAACGCAAAGCCCTTTCCAATCCCTGTCTCCCTGTCGCGACCGACGTAGACTCTAGCCACCCGGCCGAACGCACCAAATAGTTCACGCAGATCGTTTTCTTGCGTTTCCTCTGAGATGTTCGTGACACGGAGGGTTGGAAGGTCTTCTCGTGAGCCTGTACCACCCATGCGGTTCATTGACTCCCCAGGCCCACGACCACCGGCACGCATTGATGGAGGTACATATTTTCCGCCTGTTGCCGCGGCAGGGGGAGCGTCAGCCGCTGGTGCGAATTCATCTGTTGACGGCATATCGACAGTCTCTAGGCCGGCGAGGGAATCCTTGTAAGGACACTTGGCTGTAAAATGGTCTCCTTTACACAAGCGACAAACGACCTTGCCAGCACCGGCCTTGGCAAGTTCAGTCTTGATATTTTGTTCTGCTGTTGGTTCTGGCCCTGCAGACTGAAACGAAGATGGATATCGGCTAACAAGTATACGAGAGGGATACGTACCTTGTTTCCGGCAGACAACTTGAGTACCACATTTTCACCAACTGTGGTGGTAGCACGATCGGGGCCCTCCTTGTTCCCCCTCTCCTTTCCGAATTTTTGCCATTTTTTCCGTTCTGCGACGGTGTGTTCTACGACCGATTTCTGGAGTGTGCGTTTGATCTTGCGTGTAATCTGTATGCGATCTGTAACCGAGATGTATACAGATGGGATGGGTACTTACTTTGACCTTCTTGCCCTCGTCGTTGATGGCATACTCTACCACTATGCGCAAACCGTTTTCGTCGATGTAGTCCCCGATGGGCTCAGCGAGCTCGTCTACATCGTCTGCCCAGGATGTTTTTTGTGCTGCCATCTTCGTAGTCGATAGAAAAGCGTCATATCAAATATAAATATTTCAAAATAAATAAATAAATAGTAATAATGATAATATGACCTTCCCACGATTCGGTTGCCATCATCCGCTCAGTAGTTCCGGTGTCACGAATAAGCTCACATACATAGCTCGACTCGGTGGCATGGACCAACTCCTCCTCCTTCCGCCTTCCCTCCACCATGTCCTCCCCCACCCCTTCCGTCCTTATTTTTACCTACTGCGAGCACGGTCAGGCTAATGTCAACCTCGCGACCTCGTATGAGCTCGCCCTTGCTGGCGCGAATGTATCAATAGCGTCTTTTCCACCGCTCAAACCCCGCGTCGCCCGTCTTCAAGAGATCATCACCCATCATGCCAATGGCAAGCTAGTAGGCTCCGTTCGCTTCCTCGAGTGCAAGGGCAGTACACACATGGATGCCCTCAGCAAGTCTGGTCGTCCTATAGCCGAGTTACCCCACCCCGCTGGCACGTCCGGTGCACTGACCAGCTACTCATACGTCGCAATCACGATGTCCCCCTGGCCGAAAGACGAATATCTCGCCTCTATCAACAACTGCATGGATATCATCGCAGACTCCAAGCACGACGTCGTCGTCGTAGACATGATGTTCCGCAGCGCGATCGACGCATGCAAACTCGCAGGTCAAAAAATGTTGTTGATTCTGCCGAACTCGTACAAGGAAGTTGCGGCGGATGCGCAACCTTGGTTAGCCACTCTTTGGAAATATCCCGCGTCAGTATTTTGCTCGTCGCGCGTTTTTTTTTCATCTCCTCTGATACTCGTGCTACAGTCTCTCTTCAGGTTTCTCATTCCCGCTAAAGTGGTGGGAAATCCCCCCCAATATATACCTCAACATTCGACTGCTCCTCGCCATTGCGACCTCGTCGCGCATCAAAGACGTCGAGGAGGGGCGTAGAGCTCGCGGTTTGACCGGAAGCTTCTTCGAGCAACGTGTCCCCGGGATAAAGTATATCTGTCCTTCACTCCCCGAAATCGATTTCCCCTACGAAGTCATCCCCAAAGAGATTGTCTCATGTGGCCCTATCGTCCTGCCCTTCGACCCTGTAGAGCAATGCGACCCTGCCTTGACAAAGTGGCTGAACAACGCGCCCACGGTCATGATCAACTTGGGGTCCCACACGCTTTCAGACGAAAAATTCGCAAGGGAGCTGTCCGGCGCGTTGAGGATATTGTTGGAGTATCATGACCGGAAGGGAGTTGGCAATATCCAAGTTCTTTGGAAGATGAAGGCGAACGGAGACGTTCAGAAACCCATCGACGAAGTCATCGGCAATGAAGTCAAGGCCGGAAGAATAAAGGTTACGCCATGGCTAGATGCGGAACCTGTTTCCATCTTGCAACACCCAAATCTGGTGTGCACCGTACATCATGGAGGGGCAAATTCATTCTACGAGGGGGTTTGGTGAGATTCATAATTAGTTCCTAACTGTGGACGTTGGTCAAATTGATTGAACAGGTCCGGTGTGCCGCACATTGTTCTTCCCGTATGGTTCGACACCTTCGACTACTCTTGTCGCGCAGAGGCCCTCAACATTGGTCTTTGGGGCAGTCGTAGCTCCGCTCCTGGGGTAAACGCGGAGGAGTTTGGTAAGGCCTTGATCAGAGTGACGGCTGATACAGAGGAAGCCTCTTCTTTTAAGAGGACTGCAACACATTTGAGAGAGGTGTGCAGGAGCACAGGGAATGGGAGAGAGCTCTCCTGCAAAACTATCCTGAGCGAGGCTGGCTTCTAAAAACTCTTTCTGGGGCGACGGGGAGATGTGTAATCCTTTCATTCTATTGTCGGGTAGAAATTAGAAACACCCCATCGGTTAGATTGATCCGTGCTCGTCAAATGCAACGTTGTCAGAGGGTGCATGTAATGATTTCGCATCCCATAATCATACTTACCATGCGGGTATCCAGGACATGGCTGGAGATTCTACAATATTTGATACGGACTAGAAGGTGGCGTACCTGAGTGAAAAACCCGGAATATCGGATCCAAGGGCTGGAGAGACTGTAAATGGTTTCCTCTCCTGAACGCTGAGCAGAGGCCCAGCTAACTGTGTAGGTGATCTGAGATGCATCGACTGGAAGTGCGAGTTCGTTCTACAACAGTATCCTACTTACTATACCTCGTCTGGAGATAGAGAGATAGGGGCGACTGCCCAATACGCCGATGACCAAGCAGCATCGTCCACCCTAGTCATGAATACCTCGAATTCAACGGCCCAACCACATTTCGCAACATGCGGTATTACGAGCAACGATATCCAGAGGTCGACGAACTTGTCATGGTACAAGTTCGTCAGATCGCAGAAATGGGAGCGTACGTCAAGCTCGTAAGTCCTCCATCTCCTTCACCTGCTATCCAAAAACACCCGCGTACCACTATCAGCGCAAAAAGACTGACGACCGAATGGTCCATATCTGTGGAATAGCTCGAATACGATAACATCGAAGGAATGATCCTCCTCTCCGAGCTCTCCAGACGACGGATCCGTTCTATTCAAAAGCTGATCAGGGTTGGGAGGAACGAAGTCGTAGTCGTGTTGAGGGTAGATCGCGAGAAGGGTTACATCGATCTCTCCAAACGCCGTGTTTCCCCAGAAGACATCACCAAGTGTGAAGAGCGCTACATGAAATCAAAAGCCGTGGCATCGATCATGCGACATGTCGCATCAAAACTTCCTTCTCTCGATTCCGCTGCACCCCCGTCGACCGAAGAACCAGTGGCAATCGAAGACGTGCCTGGTGGGTCCAGCGAAGAGGCCCGGTTGGAAAAGCTTTACGAGCAGGTGGCATGGCCGCTTGGAAAGACCTATGGGCATCCGTATGATGCATTCAAACTAGCACTTACGTGCGTGGTTTTATCTATGTTTCTTCTTGATCTCTCCGGCTTGCCCTTTACTGCGTGCTGACTGGTTTGCTTGATTGCATGTCATAGTGACCAGGACACTGTATTCTCTTCGCTTGCGAACCCACCCGATCCAGCGACCGTTTCCACACTCACGAGCACCATCGCGCGACGGCTCACACCCCAGCCCATCAAGCTACGTGCGGACATCGAATTAACGTGCTACACGCCCGCTGGAATTGATGCAATCAAAAAATCCCTGAGGCAAGGCGAGAAGGAGAGTAACGAAACCGTCCCTATTAAAGCGAAGTTGGTCGCCCCACCTCTTTATGTGTTGAGTACGAACGCAACCGATAAGGTGAGGAGCCGAAGCCAGCGAACGTACAGAAAGTCCTGATTTATACGCGTTCCCAATGTCAGTTTGTTGCCGTCGAGCGCCTCGAGCGCGCCATCGAATCTATCCAGACCTCGATCGAATCCCTGGGAGGTGCGCTTGTCGTGAAAATGAAGGTAAGACATTCTTGCGTTCGAGTGACGTTCGAATGAACATGCCTTTTCGTAGCCAAAAGCCGTCTCGGAGACGGATGAACAAGATTTGGCACAGCTCATGGCCAAGGCTGGACAGGAAAATGCCGAGGTTTCTGGCGATGACGATGAGGAAGAAGCCGTATAATCGTCAGAAGTTGGCACTTGCACGCACATACAACCTTGGACAACGAAGTTATTGTATTGCATTGTTTACATATACTTCCACAACACTTGAAGCGTGAAGATGAGATGGAGGAAAAAATTGTACGAGTGAGTATATGCAAAATAGATAGGTATGCCATCAAAAAAGGAGTGTATGGTACGAGTAAGGACTGTTGAGTGTGATTCGTGTTGCGAACGGAAAGCAAGATAACATCCTGTTGGGATTTCCTTGAGCAACCGTGAAATATGCGAATACGATCTCAGCGACTTACTAGTTAGCAAGAAGAAGAAAGGTATCACTGTCGTCGCCAAAAGCCTTTGACAGTTGCAGCGCGTGTAGTCCCCTTGGACAAAGCCGGCATAGGGAGTCTCGATGCAGTGGGAGTGGAAGGCGCCGGCGAGCTGATCGCCAATGTTTTTTCCACGGTGATAGTTAAAGGTGCTCGGGGAGCAAGTTTCGAAGGAAGTGGGCGAGAAGGTGGAGATGGAAGTTTCGATGCAGGAGGGCTAGCAGGGGAAGGGGGCACCCTTTGCGATTGAGCTGCGATAACAGTCGCAAGCTTTGCTGGAGGAGTGAACTTGGTCGGAGGAGGGATCCTCGAAGTGGGAGACGGCAGTGATGTACCAGGCTTAGGTAGCTTGGAAGCTGGTGCCCTGGGTGGGATTCCTGACGTCATAGGCGATCGGGGACTTTTAGATTTTGTTGTCAAGCGGAAGATAGACTTCGCGCGATTCGGAGTCTGGCTGGTAGGCATCATAGGCTCGATGTCTGCCGCGGACGCCAAGGACGTCCGTTTACTGGGGGGATGAAGAAGAGATATTCTAGAAGTACTCTGATTAGCGGTAGGGGACATCAAAGATATCCCCGACACTGATGTAACCAATGACTCGGGTATCGAAACTTGGGAAGAGGTCTGGAACGAAGTAATTGTTGACGCTGTCTGAGGAATAGCAGGCAAATGGTCGTTGGGCTGGATTGCCCAGGAAGCGATTTTCGAAGGGGATACTTTAGGAACGGGTGGAACGACTTCAGATCCCATCATCTCTGTCAATGAAGGTCGCGAAGTGTTAAAAGAGGTTCGAGCGGGCGAAATGGGGAGAGGTGGAACCTCCTCAATGGGAGAAGCGAGCGGCGGCCGCTGGGAACTGAACGATGTACGGGAGATAGAGAACGAGGCTCGAAGCGAAGCAAGAGATGATTTTTTGCTAATCGGTTTTTTCTTACTTTTTTCTTTATGATCCTCGTTATCGCTCTCGTTCGCCGAATCGTACTCAACATCGTCCGCGGTACTGGTGGTGGTGGTAGATGTGTCAGCACGACCAGGAGAAAGTCGCGAAATGAGACTGATGAAGCGAGCTCGCTTCTTCGGTGTTTTCAGATGCTTGTCTTTCTTCCCTTTCGGCGGTGAAGTGGGATGCAAAAATGAACCAGTTTTAGGTTCGACAGTCGAAGGCGTGAGAGAGGCTGTTGTCGCAACTGACCACCGTGACTGGGAGTGTTGTGCTGAATTTGGGGTTCGGAGATGCTGCGGCTGAGGGGGAGTACCACCCTGGTGTACGGCAGGGAAATACGACAACACTGGCGACGCAGGAAATACATTTGTAATGGGGGGGAATACGGTCAGGGAAGTTACACTTGGAGATGCTGGAAAAGCAGTCGATGATGAGCCGATCGAACGAGCATAAGACGGCGTTCGGTCATGTCCAGTGGTTGGAAGCGATTCGCGAAAGAAGTCGAACTCTTCTACTGGCGAAGAGGGAAGGGCAATATTCTCCGGGGAACAGGCCGGGGAGTCGAATGTGCCAGTGGTTGGCGACGCAGGTGAGCTCGCGTAAGGCGTTGTGATCGCGGTTTCTACCGAAGAAACAGGAGAAGGTGGTGGTGCAGGCAGTGACTGCGGGATGTCAAAACGGACGTCTGATACAGAAAATGGACACGAACCTTGTCAGCGCTATGGAGTGTTGTGACAGATGAATTCTGCGGTTTCCAGAGGGCCATTTCTTGTACGAGGAAACGGAGTGCCCGCGCGCGTTCACGTTCCTCAAGGTCTTCGTGCTCGGTGGGTTTATTTGGTGAAGGGAAGAAAAGTGCATCGTAAGACGGACAGGGCTCAGAGCGGGGTGAGACCGGCCAATCGGAAGAGAAGCGGGGGAGGAGGGGCGAATCTGGACGGTCGATGGAGAATGTGCGGTGTGCCCCGAGGGAGGAAAAGAGAGAAGGGGACGGGGGGCGGCCCGAAGTTGGGCAAGGATATGAATTGCGGTCGTCCCGGTGGAGTTGTTCTGAAACAAAGTCGTACTGGTGCTCTATCCAAGAGTGGACGCGGGCATCGCGAGTTGTGGCCGAGTCAGAGAGGAGCTGTGTGAGTAGTGCGGTGTAAGCTGCGTCGTCTTCTGACATTGAAAGCATCGCAGCTGACGAAACGGCGAAAAAGAAAAGCGAGGAATATCGGGAGGTGTGGGATCCATTTTATTGGCATCTGCGACTCTCCGTCACGGACACTTGACATCGAAAATAAACGGCGTATAACTGCAGATCGAGATCGATCAAGATTCCTCCGTTAGCGAATTACTCCCGCCCGCAGCTGAGGTAAGCATATCCCCCAATTTATACACCATGCCGTGACAATGTAACACTACTCAGTGACAGCTGTGTGACCTCCATCGTCACCCTGCACCAGCCCTGCGTCGATTTCGGAATGGAATGCGACAAGAATACACACGTGTGCGCGCTTCTCCCCGCCCTTCGTTCTTCATTGCACGCCTGTCCAAGCACGACAGATGCTGCCATTCCCTCCGTCCAATCATTGAATCAATCCTAGATCTCGAACTCTTCGTGCCATTGTCATCTCAAAGTCCTTCACTCTCGGAGCTTTTTGTTTTGCCTCGTACACGCGACACTATCAACGACACTTACGGACGTTACGTACCGCTTCACACGACCTGAGACGGCTCCGACAATCCAATTTGCCGTTTTCTCGCGGCACCGTCGTCGACATTGCCCTCACTGTGGACGGGCGTACGTGCCATCCATCGCCAGCGCCTTGCTCTGTGCGACTCTCACCGAAATAGTGATCAGCTCGTTGGGTGAGATCACGATTATTGAAGCTGAACAAGGCCCCCTTGACACGTCGAAGGCTCATTAGCCTCCGTCCAATTATGATTATTAGCCCTGAGCTTAGCTCGGGGGGCAATTTTGGCGCACAGTCGCACCTCGGAAATTTTCAGGTGTCCGTCTCCAGCTGTCTGCCTAGGCCATTCATTATGCTCGCGTACAACCTATCAAATGCCTGGCCCGCGATCCAACAAAGGGGGCCATCTGTCCGAATGTCTCACTCCCTTATCACCAGCCTTTGTCACCCACGTTACCATCATCAAGAGCAATGGAAGCCATGTACACATGTACATGAAAATGGTGGCTACCACGATCATTAGTGTTATGTGTGCTCAACCGCTTCCGTGTGTTGAATGAATTCAACACCCATGCATCAATCAACATGCTTGAAACGAAGCTTAAAACAAAATTGGTGCGACGTGACATGCCCCCCCGTCCCCAGTCCCTAATGCATGTAATGGCAAGAGGCAATCCACCATGATAATCAATGTCAGTTCAGATCATACAGGCTCTCTCTGAAAAAGTAACTAATTGCATCTCAACAAGTCCTTATCGTATCGTATACCATTTGGACTTTACCCTCGAGCTCCCTAAAAAATGGTCAGTCACTGTCCATGCCTTGTGAATTGTGTAACTGTTTGTCACTGGGGATTGCAGCCCTGCCCGGGCTCTGTATCTGGTCCGTACCCCATCCCTTGTGGCTCCACCAATGGGGTTCGAGTGTAGATCACGCCAAAGTGAGATTGTGTCGCTTTTCGCTCAACTCCTTGGGATCTAGGGCCTAATAGCAAATAATTTTTTTCTTCCTTAGCGATTTACACTCAGCAAGGGTGCGGAGGCTTTGAGGGCCGGCGGACTGGTGATTGCCGCTTGCCGGTCAACACTCAGCGGTACCATTAACAATGACACATTCCAGACTCCAGACTCGGAGTGCGATCAAAGCAGAAAGGCCAGGACGAAATTGGTAGGTGTTACTGATCCCTATTTTCTGCAACTTCCATCAGCTTCAATCATACCATAACTGCATCTCCGCTCCGAACAGTGTACGCTACCTCCAAGTTGGACACTGACAGTAACCGGGGCGTGGTTATTGCTTTCAAGCTTGTCCGATTTGCCGATACCCGCCGAATGTCAAGAGTTCACCTGTACGTCTTCGGTGCACTCGAGGCATAAGTACAAGACCTGGAAGGCTGGCCCCATCCGGCCCGAATGCGTCGATTGTCCGCGTCCGAAGAATCAGCATTCCCAAATCAAGCATGAGGTACAATGTACCATGCGGTCTCGGATATTGTTCTCGGAAGAAGGCAAGTCTTAAACTCAGAGCCGTATGCCGAATTCGTGTTCAAGCTCTACGTACCACCTGTACGACAAGGCTTCATGCAAGGTCCAACGGCTTTAAACTGGCTCCAACGACCACGAGGGCTACTCTTCAAAATGTACACGGAGAATGCATATCTATCCACACAAGGGTGAGCGGATCGGACCTTCATTAGCATGCATATGAGCGCTCTTTACATACTATGTGCATTGCTTACACCTATAGCCGGAACACATCGAGCAATAATTACCGTGCATTGCCACATCCACCATTCTAATACTTGCTTTTCTCGAACAAAAGTAAACTCAGTGGCTTTGTCCCCGAACCTCGCCTCTGATCAGCAGGTACCATGGCATGCAACAAACTTGTTCAATACATCGACGTGCCAATGGTTTAGTGTTTCAAACATCCAGAAGTAAACCCTCCAAAAGAAGTGAACTTTAGTGCCAGAAGCCGACATCAACGGACCTCGAGACGTCCGCGTCTTAGACAGCCGGAGACCTCCGTCGGCCTTCAGGAAGAGAAGCTCTCGAGTCGTTCGAGAGCACGCGACCGCGATGGTCGGGATTGACGTAGCGACGTGCCCACGGATCGATTCGCTCTTTCTCCTTCGAACAATTTGCTTCCCATAGGAAATCGTCCACTACGGACGCACTGGCATCTGTTTGGCGTGCTGTCAATGAGCTCATTGTCTCAAGAAGAAGACGATAGTAAGGCGTGTCCCCCGATGTTCTCGAAGTTCTCGGATACATAGTACCAGTGGTGTCGCGATCAAAACGTAGGTTTCAGGCGATTGCACTCAGACCCGCTTTTTTTTTTCAACGCACCTTATTTCGACGTCCGTACGTTCCGTACACTGTCGGTTCGATCATGGGTCAACGGCGCACCTCCGTTGGGCTTCGTATGGCAACAATGGGGTTGTTCATCGATGACGGCGCTGGCACTCACATCGTGTAAGAACGTCATGGCAGACGTTGACCGTACAGCCCGCATCCCCGCGGATCTGGGCGAGTCATCGCGTTCGGTTTCACGCCTTTCCTCCATGGATCCTGGACGGTACGTACCTTTCGCTGACAATTTGTTGACACGCTGTCTGTCTAGAGTCTACTGAATGGCGGTTGTTCAATAGCCGTAAGCCCTTTCGGTCACCGGTGGCAACAGGCTGCCGCCGCCACGCTGTCCCACCGACATCCACTAGTGCATACCATTCAATTATTACCCTGGGATAGACTCTCGCGGATGCTCAATGCCTCCCGATGTCTCTACAGTCACTTCCCAAAGGTCACATTCTCATGTTTCATCCTTTCCCTTCTCATGTTTCAGGATATGTTTGCCCCCTCGATTATCGATATCATTTACCCAGGTGTGGTCTGCGGTTAGCTTACATGACACTGACTATCGCTTACCATGATGTAGGCAGCGGTGGTCAGACCAGATAGATTGGTACGACGCGTATTATTATTCCGCTTCACAGCATTCTGAGACAAAACACACCAGTCGGATAAACCTCGCCGGAACAAAATCAGACATGACATGCAAGTACAACCTCGGTTCTTCCATTTATCACTTGCCTGATGTAGGGCGATACTATTATAATCATTCGCCTGTCTACCCTCCGCCGGCGGCCTACAAAGATAACCCATCCAGATGATGTAATCCCAGTGAAACCCACGGCGCTCTGTAGTAGTCTGTAGTACGCAGCACGCTGGCTAATTGATTGTCATTCGCCGTCAAGCCCACTGGCGCCTACTGTGGTCACACAAGTTTCTCCCGAAATCAAACCTGAAAATCGGAAGATGAGATTATTTCCGATCAGCGCCACATGTTGCTGTATAGTATACTAACCCCTAACTAAGGCTAGAACTCCTTTCAAGTTCCAACTTGGTTCCAACCTACTTTTTGCCCAATCACTTACCAATGGGAAAGCCGGTAGAGTTAAGTTCCGGTGTTACTGCCGAGAGAGCCTTTGCGAGATACATGGCAGAACTCAACAGACTCGAACAGAAGATAAATCGGCTGATTCGTCTCCTGGAAGAGCAAGAGTCACGGACAGTTGACGATACATCGAAGTCTCGGAAGGTCAGGAAGAAGGGAAGAGGAGTAAGTCAACGTTCCACGTTATCGACAAGTAGATTCCTGACATGCTCAAATCAGTGGAAACGTCGTATGCGCCGTAAACTCGCCGCCGCATCCGCCAGCTCAGCCTTAAACGGAGGATGAACTTCATGAGTGCGACGTTTGTGTGGAGGACAAACACTCCACTTCTCCCCAACAAGCGCCATCATCAGGTTTCTCGAAACGGAGCGCGCTTCGACAGTGGAAGGCTGGAAGCCCACTGGTATGTTAGGGATCAAAGAACGAATGCAGAACACAATTAGGGTATTACTACAGGTTGCCACAGGGAATTATTTAAGCTAGTCAGCCTAGTCTATATACATTGAATCTCTAAAACTAAAAACGCACTCCTCAATCAAGATATGCTGTACGTGGATCCTTTCCCAAGCCTGCGCGCAGATTCATGACGCCACCCGCCACAGAACTGAATGCATGGGCATAAAAGTACGCTGCGCGAGATAACGTCGCCTGTTCTACCAGAGCTAACACGTCGGTGAGCAGAATTGGCCATCCAAACTCTCTCCGGTCCTCCTTTGTGAGCAAATCTGTAATCAGAATGGCACCTTGTTCTCGCAAGTAGTTGAGATTATCGGGATCCCGCTCGTCTGTTGCAATGTAATATCTTGGAAATGGTAGTTAGTGGCATCAAGCGGAGCAAAGGTAAGACGATTCACTTGTCATCAGGTTCAGGGGGATTCAAGGTCGTGGTCGACGGATCTGGTTCGGCACGAGGAACATCGTAGGTGGTCGCAGAGCCGCCATGCATCGCGATCAGAATGTCTTGGCCATCACGAAGATGTCTTTGGATGCGAGCAAGGTGAGCTTTGAAATCGGCCTCCATTGCCCAGCCCAATCTGGCGACTGGTTGTTCTAGTCAGCATAGCCCGGCATCTGGAGTCGTGCTCTTACAATCTCCTCTTCGCATGTGAGCAGCCATCCACAAACGGCCATTGTTCAAGGCTAGCATGCGATTGTTGATTTTCTCAGCCAAGGCGAGAACATTTTCGGACAGTCGCAGGTCGTATAGCACTGTCTGCGAATAACGCGATCGGGCGCTAGCAGACGTGAAATACAAGCTTCCCTACCTGACTGATAAGCGACTCGCGGGGAAACCAGACGATGGATACACTCACAGGCTTGCGGCCGAGGTGGACCTCCCCGCGTAGAAGGAGGACACGCTCTGTTAAATTACGGAAATCTTCATATAAACCCCGCATTTGATGTCTTGGAACGGCTTCATACATTGGTTGGATTACATCTTTTACGAAGTCGCCGCCCGCTCTGACATCCCAGTGAGTCAGAATTTCCGAACAGCAGGGTCCGAGGTCACTTACGCGCCATCATAAGTGTAGATCACTTCAAATCCATTTTCCCGGAGGACATCACCGATTTCCTCTGGTGATGACTCTGGAGTGATGCGATCTCCGTCTGAAACAACCCTTGTCACGGTCTCCCAAGGCAATATAGGTCTCCCAGATGGCACCGCTTCATTAAGCGCATTGTACAGCTCGGAGCTCGTGGCGTCATGCCATGACCCGACTTGGCTCCGAGAGTCATCACTGCCCTCTGAATTCCAGTTTCCACGCATACGCATGTCCGGGGGTAGATAGTCGACGCGAACAAAGTCATCTGGATCATACCACCCATTCTCGATGACATGTAGACTAGGTCCCAGACCCCCGTCTGCGTTGTGTATGTGGTAGGTATCAATGTCCCAGCTTCCATTGCCCGTTTCAAGGTCTGTGGAGATATTATGAAGACGAAGGTAGTCGGACGTCGTGATGACGGCGTGCGTTTGTTGTAGGTGGGTGAGGTTGAACATGAGGGATATCGGTATGCGCCAAGCCATTTGTTGTTCGATGGGGAGACCCCGCCATTCGTCGGATCCTACCGCGTCTCCGCGGTTGACCATTTCAGCGTATGCAGCACAGGTATCACTTCGGAGCAGGTGGCGTTCAGATTGGAGAGATGTCATTTCTAGTCCTTTACTTACAGATCGAACTCGCAAGCGCGAGCATATATGAAGGAAGGTACGATAGTTGTTCGGTTCAGTATCCGGCCGTGAAGGAGTGCTGTCTCGATGATGTACCGCATCTACATATCTTCATGATGGACTGAGAAGTCATCATATCTAAGTGCCACGTACGTTATTCCAACCTAACCAAAGACTGTAATCACGGGCATAGAACCCATCCGTTTTCGCCACCATGTTTGTGAGGTAGTTCAGTTCGAGCTCTTCGGGACTTAAAGTAATCGGCCGATGGGTCTCATTGAGCGAGATGACTTCGTCGCCCAGCGTCACGAGTGCAGGCAAGGACTGGCTGAGGAACTGGACCTTGGCGTTAAAACCCGTACTCGAGAGCCCAAAGCCCGTCAAGATGCCGACCAGAATAGCCGCCGCAACAAGGGGAAGGAGGGCAGTAGGCCCTCGGATAGGTGCCATTGCGGATGATTGGTTACTTGTAAAATAGTGAAGGACCAGCTTCGTTTTTTCTATAAAATGGTGAGAGTTAAAACTGGCGATGGATTGGCTGGTTTCCGATCAATCACGCCAACATTGTGGCCGTGCGGCATGCGTTGTTCGGGTTAGTGGTTTACTACTGCAATTTTTTGAATTCCAGCGACCCATCAAATGGGTGCCGACTTTGACCTCTCGGCGCGCGTATGTACCAGTAGTTCTGCGCATCCAGGCCAAACGGCAACTTTCACCTGGGATATTATTCGGGTCGTATCTGTCATGGAGTCGCAGTGGAGCGCTATAGAAAAATATAAAAGAGCCTGACCGTTTCCACTCGTTCGTCCTTCACGCCGGGATCGGCTTTACGTAATTCATCTGTGTCCTGATTATCTTAGCGACGGCGCTGCGCATCTGTCACAGGGTAGATTGGAGGCAGAATGAGAATCTCGGGAGTCAGTCACAACAGCAGTAACAAATGGACAGAGGGGTTGCAAAGGAGAGACCATGATGTATATCCAAACCACGTCAACGAAAACAAGTGATCGTATGCGAACGTATTAGTCAATTTTCTTTGGTTCTTCAGCAAGTTTTCTGCGGTCCAAAATCTCCACCCACTTCCGAGGGAACCAACCTTCTCTGCCGTCGCGCATTCGACCTTTCCACCACTCGCTCTCCACCTCGATCCGTGGATCTACTTCCATTCCCGTCGCAGGGTCCAACTTTCCCATGATAGCAACGATCTCGTTCTCCTTGAGGCCAAGTTCAGACGGAGACGAGGGTGTGAATGGGTACAATGCGCGAGCAAACGACAACATAGAGGGATCGAGGGCACCCAGCTGAGCGCCAATCTGCATCTGTTGCTCTTGTTGCTGCTGAGCACGCTCCTTGAGAATTTTGATCAGTTTCGACATGGCGTAAGGAACCCCGAAGATGGCGAGGAAGAATATGATGAGAGGCTTTCGGCTCGGTTTTGGTGCGGGTGGACCGGCAGGACCCTGGATGGGCCTTCCGTTGATAAACTCCCTAAACTCTCCTTGCAGCGGCGAACTGGGTTTCCCAGTCACGAGCTCCTTCATCCACTTCACGAGTCCGAACAGCCCAAGTACGCTTCCAAGCGCATTGCGGAGATGGCTGAACTGCTCGATGACACCGACCATGGCGAAGAAGGAGCTGTGTGTGGCCATGAATGTCGACTCGAGCATTTGGGCGACGCCTGAAAATGTCTGTACGATGGATTGTAGAAGGGAGAATGTATGTTGCGTGGTAGTTTCGAGGGTTTGAGTGAGAGAAGGGTTGTTGGGATCCATGCCAGGGTACATGCCCATGCCCGGCATGCCATACATGTTGTTCATCCCATACCCGCCATAACCATATGAGCCCATACCTCCATACCCCATGCCACCGCTATACATGCTACCACCGTGAGGGGTGTATGTCGAGCCAAACCGTGAGTATTGAGAGTATGGCGAAGGGGCATTATACGGTGAGGTAGTCGTCGTGTAAGGTGAAGCTGACATTGTGGGGTTGGCAAGAGCTGCTGGACGAGTGGGAATGGGAGGAGGGTATGAAGACGACGAGGCAGCTGTCGATGTGACTGGTGTAGTCGTTGTCGTCGTTGATGGTAGCGAAGACGAGGGAAGGGAAGCTGAGGAGGCAACTGAACCTGCCCGCTCCCAGGGCTTGGGTGGGGAGGCCATGATCAAGTCGTTGGCGCAAGTCACCGTGGGAAAGAGCGAGTCTTGTTCGGTCATCAACTTCCCGTTCACTTCGACATGGCGATGCTATTGCTCAAGCGCTCATACCTTGAGCGTTTCTATTTCTTGGTACGGTACCATGCGTGCTCAGAACCAGGGAGTGTCCAAGTTGATATCAACTTCTATAGTCCAAATGACCATTAAATTCCAGGGGTGTGCAAACGATACAGAACAGTGTTGCAAGTAAACGAGTCTAGTGAGTAACATGTACTTCATAAACGTTACTCTGGAAAAAGAAATAGCTATTGTTGCAGGTTCCGTTGCCTGCCAGTGAAATCGTCGACTCATGTCTCGATGAGCTCAGTTCCCTCGGGTCCAAAACCCACCCTCCTAAACTTCGGTGCACTGTCTGCACGGTGGAGAGGGCGACCATTGTCCGGAGGGAGAGTAAGTTCCTCGCGGATGAGGATTGTACCTTCAGGACCTAGCATCCGGCGTCTATGGCGACCGAGCGGCTCCCCGACGGGCTCAGCCCTTTCGCGTGCAAGGGGTACCTTCCTGTGCTTCCCCTGTTCACCGTTGACGCCACGGTTGAGAGAACGAGCTTCCATGGGGCTCGTCTCCCAACTTTCCAGGGGAGTGGAGTCGGTATTGATGAGAATTGTACCCTCGGGACCCAGCAACCGACGTTCGTAGCGATGGAGCAGCTCCCCATCGGGTCCCTCAAATCTTGCGCTCTCTTCGATCTGGGCCCGGTCGGCGGGCGATAGATCGTCGTCTTCCTGGCCTTGGTCGGGGCGAGCCATGGCTTGTTCCTCGTTGAATTCATCATCTTCGTTCTGGTTGTGCCAACGGGTGTTGAAATCTTTCCTGGTTTGCGACGCAGCAACTCGAATGGGATCCCTGTGCGGTGTAACGTTGGGGTGGTATTCTAAGGTGTCTTCGTCTTCCCGCACTGGGACAGGCATGGAATATTTGGAGGAGGCGCTTTGTCCCTTGCGAGGCTGCGATTGACGCATTCGGTAGAGAGTGTTGTGGGTCAAACGACTTGCGGGGCGACTGGCCATGATAGAGGTTCGGGTACGGGGCATACCGTGTGTCCCTGATCATTCCGTTCGAAGGGTCTATAATTAAATGCACGAAGCGCAGGGAGAAAGGACGGCGTACTGGTGCTTTCTAATTAGCGTGACTTGTGGAGGACGGGAGGGATGAGAATGCGGTGGTGAGTGGTTGATGAGTCCACGATCTTCAATTAAAATATTTCTTAAGAACAGCTTTGGCCCCAAATATGATGGACCCTTGAAAGGGAATCCTTTTGTTCCGCTTGGACGCTCGCTTTGATCAATGATGCTGGCTGACGGAGATATTTCCTTTTGTGTTCAGGGGCTTCGCCATTTACGAGCGGGTGGCACAAGCATGGTGATGCTTTGGCATGGTGACGCTTTGGCTCGATGAACAAGGTAGCAAGACCCCTTGGCAGTCCCAAGCCCGCTTGAAGTTATACTGCGAATTGATGCTACTGTCTCGCACAGGCCAATGTGCTGTTTGGCAACTTGGCAAGGTGGCGGTTGTGGCGGCCTCTTGTCCAGTGTGCTTATGGGCGCTTGTTTGCATTCCTCGGCTCGGTTGACGATCAGTGATCGCGCTTGCCGCAGTTGCATGGAAACCTGTAGGGTGTGGAAGTGCCCGGGCTCACATGGGCGCGAACAATAGGGATTTCTCGAGCTTGTCACGTGTTTCCTTTTTCACACTGTGGAAGTGCTTTGACTTGGCATTGATCGACGAAAAGGTACAACTTGTGGAAGCCTGGGACCGCCAGGCGTCCACAAGCGTCTTCCCAGTATAAGATTGTGGCCATCACGCACAGTTTCCGACAAAAATCAACCCACCAACATCAATCCCCAAGCCCTCAAGAAAATCTCGCACGTGATCATGTTTTCTCGACCCGCTTTCTATCACCCTGCCAAAACGACCACCCCCTTGTCTTCTCCTCCAGTGAAAGACAATCATCGTCCCGAGGACGACTCCCCTCCCACCATACGCCTCGCCGGCCTGTTTGGCGGAGTTGGTCTCAGATCTCCCGATCATGGCCAGTCGTCCCCGCTTCCCAGGTTTCGCCCAGATGTGAAACCAAACACCACCCATGCCGCTGGTCAGCCTCTGGCTCCCTTGGGGAATCCGCTCCGCAAGACCAAGTATGGTTACAAACAACTTACGTTCAACAGCGACGCCATCCGCTCGTGCGTTCGCCCACACCATCGCCGTGCCCTGCGTTACCGGGAGAAACGCGACCGTGTTCGCAACAGACTTCTCCAACGCCATGAGCGTGTCGCTGCCGAAGCGCGCGCTGACATTCGCCACCTCCGCGATGAGGCCGAGACGATTATGAAAGAAGAAGATATGACCGACGAGGATAGGATTTTTTTGCAACACCTCCAGGAACTTCAACTTGACCAAGTGTTGCAGCATGACCTCGAGTCATGTCGCGACCGCATGATGCGTGCGACAGTCGCGTTGGAGGAGAGGCAGCAGGGATTTGTGGCGAGGGATGAAGTTGTGGCGATGGCGTGGACTCCTGAGCAGGACTATGCGGCGGAACAGGTGTGGAAGATGAAGTTGAAAGAGTTTGCGCGGGGGAAACTAGAAAAGGACGCAAAACTTGAGGCGGCTTGTCGACGCAGGGAGCAGGCAGCAGTGCGTGCTGATGAGGCACGTCGTCGGGCTCACGAAAAGGAACAGCGCAGACTGCGTGAAAAGCAGGAACGCCTATTCCGCGAGGAGCTCGCTCGCAAGGCCCAGGCAGAGGAGCGCAGACTGCAAGAGACACGAGAGCGCCAGTTGCAGGAGCAGATGGAACGTCGGCGCAGGGATGCTCAAGAACGAATTATCCGCGAAGAACGGGAACACTTTGCCAAAGCTGAGAAAGATCGTCAGGCTCGATTGCTCGCAGAACAAGTCCGCCGCGCTGCCCAGCCATCGCCCAACGATGAACACTTTCTCCAGCACTTTACGATATACGAGGCGAAGTGGAACGAACTTCGCACTAGCGCTTCTCTTCCCCCTATCGATGTCTCGGAGATGCCTTGGCCTGTCCTTAGCGTCGTCTCTTCCCCCGAACAGATCACCTATCAAGAGATCAAGGCGTTCGTCTTCCACCCTCTCCGTCCTGTCGCCGAGGGGAAAACCGCCCGGGATAAAGTCAGGACTGAAGTCCTACGCTTCCATCCCGATAAATTTAACGCTCGCATCGCTCCAAAAATCAAGCCGTCCCAGCAGGAAGTCGCGCGAGAGATTTCTGGAGTGGTGGCGAGAATTCTCACGAAGCTTATGACTGAGGAGATAGAGAAAGAGACCTAAGATATGCGACCGTTTTATGATTCATGCGCATTCATTGTCTATGTACCCTGAGGGTAGTTGATCTGTCCATGTTTTTCCCAATCTATTTCGGGTCTACCATTTGTTGTCGTGATCAAGTGGGAATTGAAAATCTCATTTCCAGCGAGACCTTGACACCACCACCTACATCGACTCCCAGCATAAGTTCGGGGGAGAGATAACCCAGCTCCGTCGAGAACCTGTCCCGGATCGGAATTTTCCCTCAGAGCCTCGCGGCAATCCATATGCATGCTGGCGCAAGCCCCCGTATTGCAGATGGCAGAAGAAGGTAAAGACCAGGAATAAAGTTTGCACTTGTCCATAATGAACACACCAACCCCTTGCCATCTACACGAGGCTAGCGTTGATCGGGATCAAACGAAAACTTTGAGGGTCCTTTGGACCACATCACCGACGAGTTTCACAACTCGAATGCCATCGCCTCAAGTTGCATCAGGCTAAAGTAGGTCGGAGAGCCGGCGAAATTGGGGTAACACACGATATTGTTCGCATAACCCCCATTTATCGTGACTGTTTGTGCTCGATGAACGGAAGGTGCAATCGCCGTCCCCACGTGCTTTTCCAGTCAAGGTTTGCGATTGGGCGTCCTAGCTCGAGGGGACGTAGGGAGCTTGTTACTTTTTTTTTTTTTAACACGTGCCCTCACATTCCAATGGAAAAGATCGATGCCGAACCTCGTTTTAAGCGCGATTTCGAGAGGAAACGGGGTGTGTGCATTGTATATCCCCCATTCACTGCCCTCCCTCCGACTCACATCGCTCTCGCAAACACATGTCATAGCAAACGTGATGACAGCGAATTACACCTCTCGATATCAAAGACAGGATAATTAGGAATATCCGAGTAAGTTACTCGTGCTGAACCTGCAGGTGCTCGTGAAGAAAATACAATGTACAGATTGTACGCTAAAAAGCAAAGACATCATGAAAGCGAGTTATCGACACAGACCAAAACCAGAACCAACGAAAAGAAAAGAGACAAAGAGAAATGGAAATGGAAATAAAATAAAGAAATATCAAAAGACTCTAGTGGAACCTGGGCCTGAACTTTGCCCGACTCTCGAACCAGGGGACAACCAACTCTCCATCTTGGGCCACTCCCCCCCGGAAAACGCGGCTCTATCGAAGACCGAAGTCTGCTGCGCGCGATTCCCAGTATCACCATTGACTTGGGTCGACTTCTTCTTCCCCTTACCCTGCTCCCAAAGACTCGTGGCGTGTTGCGCCTTATCAGAAGGCATTGCTTGTGGCTCGTCTGGTACGCCCAAGGATGGTAGATCGTTCCCGCTGATGGCGTACTCGAACCACATACTGCCAGCTATCTCATCGTCTACCCCCTCCATATCTCCGTCATCATCACTGTCATTGCCGACGGTGGGCGTCCATACAGCGTGCTTGTCTGATTCTGCCGGGACCTCAGGCGCTACCTGGGTTTTCTCCTCCGATTGGCCAGCCATGAAGTTAGCCCAGTAGTTGAGGTTCTCCGGTTTGAACCACTCGCTCGCATCGACTTCCTCTTCATCCACCGCTGCTTCCTCCTGTTCAGCATCTCCGAGTTGCAGACCACCAGGCATACCGCTTCCTCGCGCGTCCGACTCTGGCCACTCATCCTCGGGATCCACGCGAGCGTACTTGGAGCTGGAGATAGCGGCACCACGATGCGAGTCGGGTTGCGGAGTGGCTGCTTTCCTGCCTGCCTGCTTGTTACTGACACTGGGACGTGGAGTAGCGATGATAGGTACACCCCGCGCGGTCTTGGCTGTACCCTTGTTGGTGCTAGTGGGGGCCGGGGCAGGCTCGAATTCGCTCTCCTGCTCTTCTGAAATAGCGACTTTCCGTTGAGGCTTCGATGAAGACTTGGAAATAGTCTGGGCAGCCTTCTTGCCCAAGGCAGAAGGCACAGGAGGCGTAGGAAGAGGAAGATCCGGTTCGATATCCACGGTAACAGGAGGGGTGGCTTTAGACTTGCCAGTCACAGAACCCCAACCACCTTTCGTCGCCGTGGGAGGTTTCGAGAAAGGTGGAGGTGGAGACACGATAGCATCAGCCTCAGCGTCTGGCTCCTCGGTGATGGTGACCTTCTTCCCCTTCTTCGAGGCGGGAATAGTTTTCTTTGTGCTCATGTTGCCCCAGGATGGCGCCTGCGCCATCATTGACGGAGAATCAGAGTCCAGCTCTGCAGTGACGAAAACGCTCTGCTTGGCTATGGATGTAGGTATAGGTGCGGACGCTGCTCCCCAAGCGCTTCTGGCAGCGTTCGCGGCGGTGCCCCAGAGAGAAGGTGCGAGAGGGGGCGGCGGCTCCGCATCCATCTCCGTCTCTTCCGCGATCGTGACTGGCGTTACCGGGAGAGGCTGTGCAACCGGTTGCCCCTTCTTGCCCTTCCTACCCTTTATCGTTGAAGGGGGTTGGACGGGTTCTGGGGAAGGGGAAGGGGAGGGGGGGGGAGCTTCCGCAAAACTAACAGTGATCTGAGGAGCATCGCTCTCCTGCGAGCGAGAGCTGTTGTGCTTCTTCAAGATGCTGGGGGGTTGCAGGGTGTTCTTTCCGTTGCTCCCGGGTTTGCGCTGAGCGGAGAGCATGGCAGCAGCGTCGGCAAACAAGGCTTCGTTCGACGAAGCTTGGGCAGGGGTCAACCCTGCAGTGCCAATTTTGCTTTGATTCATCGTCGCCATGGCTTGAGCAAACAGCGCCTCATTGGCTGACAATTCGTCCTGCGAGAGCGTGCTGATAGATTTTTGGATGCTAGGGGCCTCGAGCATCGAGGATGACGCAGATACGGGTGGAGCGAGAGGGACATTTTCTTTCTGGTGAATGCCGTGTCCTGCTCGCTGTTGAGCTGACGACTTATCAGGCAACGGTTTCGGTGGATTCTGCTTCGCACGAGGGTCGACGTCACGATTCTGTGCGGATCGTAGTTGTGCAACATGCGAACGTAGTTCTTCTCGCCGTTTCTCCCGCTCTTCTGCACAGAGCCTCTTGCGTTCTTCCTCCTTCTGTTCTCGGAGGCGCATCATGCTTGCCTCATGTCCCTGAACGGCTCGAGCACGGCTCTCCTTGGTGCCTTCATCAGCCATAAGCATCTCAACCAGCTTAATCTCGATCTGGGCAGCCTCCGCATGGAATTGGTAGATCATCTGGATCCGCAGGCTGATCTTATATTCTTGGTATTCCGCTGCCATCTTCGACCTAAGAATTTTCTCGTCCATGGGATCGGGCTCCTCTTCGGTAATAATGGGACCGATGTAGCGTTTACCGAGCGGTAGAGAGTCCGTGTTGGTCGGAGGTGAGAATTTGGTGGTTTGGTTAGGAGGTGAGTATTGTGGTGAGGAAGTTTTGAGGGGCGGAGAAGGGAAAGTAGATGCGCCCGATGCTTGACGAGACATGTTATCGGTGGCGCGGGTGCGAGCACCCAGAGTCTGGGAAACCGCAGCAGAAGCGGAAGACACAGGAGGCTTGGCGGGGTGCGCCTGCGGTTGTTGAGCGATAATTCCAACTTCCGAAGCCCAGTTCTGGAAACTGAAAGTGCCACCAACGCTGGTGCTGGCAAGCTCGGACGGGCGACCCACAACAGATTGGCCAAGCGTTGCAAGGTTATCCTGACAATAACAAGTGTTTCAGACATCGTCAATGGTATGGCAACTGTTTAGGACTCACCATCGACAGTGCGGGTAGATTTTTTGTCGAATGTGGAGAGGTCAAGGTATCAGCGAAGAAGGCCGTTGGATTTACGAATTCGAAGTTCCCCCTGATCGGTGAAGGGGGGATAGGCAGTTTAGAGGTGGCGGGGGGTGGGAAAGAGGGGTGGCCTCTATGTTGAGATTCTTCAACAAAGCTTTCTTCTTCCTCGATAGAGGAAGGCTCGCCAGAGAGGTCGTCATCGTCCTCGATGTCTTCGACATCTTCGCTGAACAAATCGACGAACACACTCATGACAGCCTGCTGTTCTTCGCCGGTCATATCGTCCCATTGGTCTTCGCGCAATTGAGCAACCTCGAGGCGACGCTCCCACTCAGTGCGGGCGGGCTTTGAGAGTTGCTTGGCTATCGAGCTGAGCCTGTGGCACAACTCTGTATCACGAAGCGGTTGCGTCTCCTTGGCGGTCCCGAGACTCTTGTATTTGACGATCAACTCCTTTTGGAGTTTCTCGACGAGTTTGTTCTTATGTGGTTCGTACCACCCATCGCAGAATCGGGCCCACTCTTTTCGAACCCTAGATGAGGGTGATCCGATAGGTGGCGGGGGTGGGGGTGGGATGGGGGTGGGTGCTGATGCTGATGCTGATGCTAGTTTCGTTGAGGAAATTGGTTTGGATGGTGGAGGGGGAGGGGCAGGTGGAGCTGCCTTTGCGGTAGCCGCTTTAGCTGGAGTTCTACGTTTTGGAGGCATTGAGAGAACAGTTGGATGGTGTAGGGTAAGAGAAATATATGACGCCACAAGCGGAGGAGGAAGAGCTGTAGATGAGAGTGGAAATCACAGTTCGATTGCTGACTCGTTGCATCGGGTCGCGTGCTGAAATGCTTGGTAGAGTTCCCAAAAACGATGTTATCAGGTGCACGATCGGTCCATGATAGGAATTGATGCTGTATTGTGGATGGGACAATTAGGAACAGTTTTTTGATTGTGAAAAAATCAAGGTTCTTTCAACAGGTGGGCGCATGGCGCATGGCGAAGAATGAGATGAGGGTTGTAATAAAGACATACCAGAAAATTCGAGTGGGTTTCCGATGGTTAAGCGTGCGGCGATAAGGAATCGAGAGAGTAATGAAGGAACTTGTTGGGATTGTGAAGAAGATCTGCGTTTTTGCAAGTACAAACGAGGCATGGCAGCAAGACAGCGAATGTTTTCTTCAGCTGCCATCACCTGATCTGCCTCGCGTTTGCCTCGAGGCAGACTGTTTGGGACGACCCGCATCTCCACCGCCGTAATCATGTGCCTCGTCTGTGACCTTATCGGCTCACCGAGCGACCCAATCCCCTCGAAGATCGGTGAGTGATGCACAGCTCAGCGGAAGTATATCACCAGCGCGGAATTAGATGGCAATCAGGACCGTGAATCCTCGTCACAACTGTCGCCCAACTGGATCGCTCTGCGTCCAAAATATGAGTATGTAATCCAAGTGTAGAAAAATGCTGTTGCGGCGCATGCACAGCTAGCTTTGAAATTCAGAACTAACAATTCCGAAGTACAGCCCGTGGGTCATAGATCTATCTGCGCCGCTTTCATTTGAAGATGGAACTGATGTGAGATTCCTGTGATACATCGGAACAATGCACGGGCTGTCTCGGCTCTGACAGCAAGATTTGCTGTCACGCCATACTGCCGAGCAAGCTGCTTGGGTCTCTTCGAGTCTTTGGTGGTCACATCGTAGAAGGTTGTAACACGTCGGCAGTGAATTCGCTGGCATGGCAGGCTAGGAGTTTACGTCTGATGGCGAGGCAGAGTCACTATTAATTACCAGCACAGCGTGATCCATACTTGATCAACGCGGAATCTGCCACTGGGCCCCAAGAATGTCATAGCGATGTCCTCGGAACAGAGTACAAGTTGCAGTGAAAGACAGCTCCTCATGGAGCCGAGTTGTGGGTGACCAGTCTCGGACCAGTGACTAGTGACCGCTTGCCAAACGGATAGCGCACTTGGTGTTCGTACAGCATGACTAGTCTGGTCACCAGACTACTGAGGGGATGTGGCGAGGAGATACCAACCTGACCACTGAAACATGCGAATATCAAGATGACTCTGGAGCAAGTCGAGTTAACGGCTGTTAAGTAGTAAAGATGTGCCCATCGAGGACAAGGATCATCGATCATCCAAGTTTGTCGAGCCAGCAAATCCGAGTTGGCAGTATCCCCGAGGCCCTGGCCAACATGAACCTACGAATCATCGAATAGATAATATCGAGTCTGGTGCCCATTAACCCCGTAAGTGGGCTTGAGAACAATGCTAAGATTAGGCAAGTCTTCTCGGCGCCTTCAAGTTGGAGCGAAGAGGCTAATTAGGTCGAGTTCCAGTCGGTTGCCATTGGTTCGCCGAGGGCACGCTCCGACATCACCAAAAGGTCGTGAACGGTGAAACTAGCGAAGGGAGCGTCTGATAGTTCGAACCATAGACAAGGTATGTAGTCCACGTCCAAGTTCATATCTACGCATGTCAAAAACTCGTGACGAATTATCGAACCGTCTCAGGTCCGAAACAATCAGATCTCAGAGCTCGGCTCATGCAAGTTAGCCGTGTCTCAAGGTCAAGACAGTTGATCTACCCTCCCGATCTCGACATACTACGCAGTCATACGCTCGATCCATCCTCACTGGCATCCATCCCCGCGAATGTGCGTTATCTAGCAACGTGAGTGAGTTCGTCATCTCCATTCTTCGTCTGCATCGAGTAACGGCCCGCTCAAGGCAAACGGCGGTCGATAAACTTCTCTAACGCGTGTTCTGACACGAGGCAAACCATTCTATCGCAGGCTCTGTTCTCGCTCCCATCCCTCCACCTCACCCAAGTCCTCTAACCGAATCACGAGATCAATCTCTCCGTACTCGTTCTCGATCGCTCTTTCCTCTCGCCTTAACCCAAAACTAACATCCCCCAAATTATCTCACTTCACTTCATTCCAAAGGTATTTACCCTGATCTCGCTGTTCAAATCTACCGCCCTATTCACGACGTTCGTCAGATGGCAACCTTAATGCAGAATGCTTCTCAACCATCCAGCGCTGCGCTCTCTGCCGATCTAGAGCCCGACGAAGAATGGAAACAGACCCTCAAAGTTAACATAGAGGCCGGCTTACGTTCCATGGTAGACGAGGCCAAACAGAAGCTTCACGACGAACTTGCAAAGGGTATCATCAGCCCAGAAGAACGTGAACGTCTCGCCGCCGACCATCTTGCGGCGCTCAGAAACATTCGTCAGCTTGCAGAAGAACAGTTCCGGATCGCAGTCGAGCGCGAGAGACAAGAGAGACGATGGGCGTCCGGTGAGCCGTTGGATCGGGGATGGTCGGAGAGCATGATGAAGGAACAGCAGGCTATCTTGGACAGGATAGAAAGGGAGAGGAAGGACAAGGCTCCCGCTCTTGCATCCGCTGGCTCGTCCTCGCAGCCCAATCATACTCACCTCCAACCACATCCGCAACCCCCGCCTGCGCCTCGACCCCAACCCCCGCCTGCGTCTCGACCCCAACCCCAACCACCACCACCACCCCCACAACCCCATGTAATCCCCCGGAACTCCACCCCCCTCCCCCGCAAATCCACTCCCATTCGCAAAGTCGAACGCGAACGAATTGCTCGAACTCCCAATCAGCCCATCGACTCGGAACGTGACACTGGCCCCTACTTCTCTCGACCAATGAATCACGAACGAGACGACTTCCCTACTTCCCCAGATGAAGTTCCGGTGACTCGAGCTGCCGCCAAGGTTCGTGCCGGATCCATCACCTCCTCAATGGGTTCCTACAAGCCTCCATCCATCGTAGAAATGGACAAGTCGTTCCTGGAACGTTCCAAGCCTCCCCCCTTGTACGACGATCCAGAATACACGCACCGGTCTGTTCGCATACCCACCGATCTTCCCGATAGTGCTCGCAGAGAGAGCATTCGTCGTAAGTCAAGCATGAACACCAGACCCATCGTCCAGGAATTCTGGAAGCCATCGATAACGCCAGAAGAAGACCCCGACATGTCGCGCACGTACGCAATGGCGAGACGGGGCAGCACCGCGAGCGCAACGTCCTCTTTTAAAGCACCTTCCATCCTCAGTGCGACCTTTATAGATCCCCTCGATGCAGTGTCTAGTAACGTCGATTGGGACGATACCGAGCGCAAAGAGGCCGAACTGCGGAGAAAAGAGGAGGAAGCCATCCGAAGGGAGAAATTTGCTGCGAAGAAAGCAGAGGAGGCAAGGCGGTTAGAGGAAGAGGCAAAGCGGAAGGATGAGGAAGCCAGGGGAAAGGCAGAGGAGGCAAGACGACTGGAGGAAGAAGCTAAGAGGAAGGAGGCGGAGGTGAGGAGGAAAGAAGAAGAGGCGAAGAAGAAGGAGCGGGAGGTTCGACTGATGGAAGAGATGGCTAAGCGGAAGGAGGAGGAGGCAAGAAAGATAGAAGCAGCCATCCGAAGGGAGAAATTTGCTGCGAAGAAAGCAGAGGAGGCAAGGTGGTTAGAGGAAGAGGCAAAGCGGAAGGATGAGGAAGCCAGGGGAAAGGCAGAGGAGGCAAGACGACTGGAGGAAGAAGCTAAGAGGAAGGAGGCGGAGGTGAGGAGGAAAGAAGAAGAGGCGAAGAA
>JBBPLD010000147.1:0-42113 GCA_038089555.1 Chalciporus chontae | reverse complement strand
TGGTGAGGTAGTGGGTCTGCGCCTGAGTTTTAGTATGTGTTGGTTGTTGTTGGGAGGGGGGGGGGGGGGGGGGGGGGGGGGGGGGGGGGGGGGGGGGGGGGGGGGGGGGGGGGTTCATGTACATCTTCAACTTGAGCTGTGTGGGGTTAGGCAAGAGTAGCTGCCAGCTCTTCAAGCTCCTCCCTACCACTGATCCGATGGTTCACCTTCCCTCGTAGGGGATGGAAGCGCGAAAATATTCTGTGCAGTTACAATTACCCCACATCCTTGAGACATGCCATCGGATACAGGTAGTGACGCATGACTGGCCGGTCTAACCCTTCCCCAACAATTAGTTTCCCGTGAGATTGATGGAAAGCTTGTGCAGGTTTTTTAACTACTGAATGGTCACTTAGAATATATTGTTGATTCAATACATATTAGCCAACTTGAGGTGTGTCAGTGTCATGCTCCATTTCATAGAAGTGTCATGAAGTACAACACAATCATGCAGTTGTGTCGCTCCTCCGTGTGGGTATGGTCAACTTGAAGGTGTTTCATGTTCGCTGCTTCATTCATGACGCGCTCCTCGGCTTCAAGGTCTTCTTCCTCATGCGTGAACGTCCGTGGTACCATCCATCGCTAACCATACATCGTCATCATGGTACATCCCAATGAATAATGAAAACCAAGATCAGCATACAGTGCTTTCCATTCTCGCACATGTTGGTGCAGGTTCAGCTGGAAACCATAGCTCGGGTCGTTCTGGCTTGTAGGCAGTATCGCATGTACATACCCATAGGTAGTAGTCCAGGTAGTGCGCCATCGCACCCCATGCCAGCGTCGCTTCCTCCACACCGTGACTACACAGGTACTACCTTGCTCCTTCTTGCGCTGTCACAGAACCTCCATTCCATGAGAAGGATAATGTGAGCAACCAAAGGTTAGCTACAATGGACTCTGGAGGATGTGTGCGCTGCGAGATCAACAAAATAAACAAAGTGTCAAGGAAGCGCAACACAATGCTAAGGTAAGGCTCTGCTAGTGCAGGGCTAAGGACACATAACTAGGGAACGAACCAAGTTGGTACTAGGGGTAAAATGACCTGAGGAGTTGATCTGGCCTGGTTAGAAGTCGAAAGAAGCACTAGTTAGTGCTGTACAAGTGAAAGAAAGCGTAAGTAGATAGGAAAGTCAAGTTGGGGAATCACCAAAGCAACATTAGGATATTTACTTCGATGGTTCTTTTGTAGTAGTCAACCACCCTGCACTTGTCCTGAATCTAATCCATGGTGGAGTTGAGTGTCTTTAGATAAGACTTGCTGCTGTCAGGGATTCAGATCCCCACCTACACACTCCTCACTGATCTTGCTGTTTCCACAATTTCTGGCGTTTATACCACATCAAAAACACACCCCCTTCATCCTGTCATTACCTGCTTGCAACATTTGATTCAAATTTACTACCGGATGCATTGTACAAATTTGACTCCATCTTTCATCAAGCAGCCCACCAGACTATTCTGGCTCCAATGATTTCAATGTGTCATGCTGTCATCTCTCCTTTCAGTGTCCTGGACATCCTTCAAATTTTACATTAGCAGCCAAGGAACTTGAACAAGTACCTCAGCTCAGAAGTATGGCACTTTTTGCAGAGTGTGAGTAACTGTGGCAATGATCTCCATTATTGAAATCTGAATACCAAGCTGATAATAAACTGTTATCAATAATGGTCTCCATTACTAAAGCCTGAATATGAACCTGATAATGAACATGATCAGATGTCTTGCTTTTTTCCTAAGCGAGTTGAAGATTCTTTCGCGAGGAAAATGACAATTGATTAGTCACAGGGACTTCTAATGCTGTTTCACTGGTAGCACTGTTGCTTTTGGTGATTCCCCAACTTAGCTTTTCCTACTTACTTACTTTTCCTTGTACTCATACAGCGCTACCTAGCACTCCATTCGACTTCTAACCTATCTAGATCGATTCCTCAGGTCATTTTACCTAGGGTACCAACTTGGTTCATTACCTAGTGTTGTTCCCTTCGCTCTGCACTAGCAGAGCTTTACCTTACACTTGTGTGGCGCTTCCTTGACACTTTGTTTACCTTTGTTTACCTTGAAGCGCACACTCCTCCAGAGTCCATTGTAGCTAACCTTCAGTTACTCACATTGGACTCTAGGTACTGTTACCTATTTCTTCACTCAAATATATCTCAGTTACTCACATTGGACTCTAGTCCAAGCCTCCAATAGACTCTTGAGTCGACCTAGCAACTGGCTAGTCACCCCCTGCAAGTCTTTGGCTGCAACAGGTTATGAGCCCTGTGCTCTAGCCCTTATCGCTTACCATCGGCTCAAGATCGCCTCTCGATCGTATCACCAATCGATTCAGCGACCTCGAAAACCCCCATCTACCTCTTGGGACAATTTTCTGATCATCTGATCTGGCCTTATCAGCCATCCATCACCATCTACCCCCATATCCCTCATATCTCGACTTTGCGCGATCTGTTGCTAGTCAACCTCTTATCCTACGGTCTCAAGAGTTGGTCCATCGTCTTCCCCGACCTTGAAAGCCCCCTGGAGAGAGTTTAGAGCGGATCCATCGAGAGGATCGCTGTTGGCATCATTGGAGAGTTTCTGGACCCCATAGTGCGCCCATACTTCATATTGATCTTATCATAACTCAACAACCACCCTTCCAATCATCCTGATTGTTGATTCCATCGTCATCTACGCCTTCTACTGCGTCTATCCGGCCCATCGTCGTGTCCACTGGTCGAGCCTATCGCTCCCAACGCCCCCATCTTCCTTATCATCCCCTATTCCCAACATCGACCCATATCTCCCTATCCAGCTGGTCAATCCATCTTGCACTCCTACTAAACCATCTTCCCTGGCATCTGATCTACCCATCCATCTCGTTTGCGATCGATCCGAACCATCTCCCAGCTCGCTACATCGTCATCTTCGCTGTCTACTCCCAAATCTTCGACATCTCTTATCTCCCTGCCCATATCATGTCTTCAGAGTCTGCCCATCGCATCCAAGCCCTTTCTGGCACCAACTACACCACCTGGGCCGAGGAAATGAAGGCTCTCCTTCGCTCCAAAGGCCTCTGGCGCCTTGTGGATGGCAAGGAGACTCGACCTACTGATGCAGGAGATGAGCAAGATAAGTGGGATGCCAAGCAGGACAAGGCTGCTGGTGAGCTTATGCTCAACCTTCATCCTGACCAGAGGGTGCATATCAGGGCGCATCAGGACGATCCCATCGCTTCCTGGAAGGCTCTGAAGGACCTCTATGTCCAACAGAAGCCTGGAACCCGGTTCGTTGCCTACGACGATTTCTTCCGCATCAGGAAGCGCCCAGAGGAGACCCTCACTACCCTCACTGCTCGTGTTGAGCAGGCCATGTCCAGGATCCAAGACCTTCGCCCAGCTGACTTCACCTTGACCAAGTTGGACGAAGAATTGGTTTGTCTGGCGATGATTCGTGCCCTTGGGAAGGACTACTACCACTTCACCTCTTCCCTATCCCTCCTTGCCACCCTCGACAAAGCCACTGTCAAGGCTGCCTTCCAAGCTGAAGACATCAATCGTCGTCCTCGTGCTGATGGATCTGACCCCATGTCTGGTGAATCCGTCCTTGCTGTCGCTTCTGGCGCTTGTGGATGTAACCCTACTGTGCCCTGCGATTTCTGTGAGAAGCCTGGTCACTGTTCGCACAAATGCTTCGCTTTGCAGCGCGCTAAGGAGTCCCACAAAGCGTCCAGGCGTCCTAGCAAGGGTAGGAAAGCCAATCAAACCCAGACCCCAGCTTCGACCACCACCCCTGCCTCTGCCTCTGCCGCTTCAACCTCATCCAAAACGCCTCAGGACGTCGTGGAGTATGCAGGAAATGCAAGTCTTCGTTCCAGTGATCCCTCTGATCCCCTCTCACTGCTCCAACTCGATGCTGACATCGATTGGAATGCAGACTCAGGCGCCACTTCTCATATGACCCCTCATCGCCACTGGCTTCGCGATTACACCCCGAAATGCGTGCCTATCAGATTGGCTGACAACACTGTCGTCTATGTTGCAGCCAAAGACTTGCAGGGGGTGACTAACCAGTTGCTAGGTCGACTCAAGAGTCTATTGGAGGCTTGGACTAGAGTCCAATGTGAGTAACTGAGATATATTTGAGTGAAGAAATAGGTAACAGTACCTAGAGTCCAATGTGAGTAACTGAAGGTTAGCTACAATGGACTCTGGAGGAGTGTGCGCTTCAAGGTAAACAAAGGTAAACCAAATGTCAAGGAAGCGCACCACAATGCTAAGGTATGGCTCTGCTAGTGCAGAGCGAAGGGAACAACACTAGGTAATGAACCAAGTTGGTACCCTAGGTAAAATGACCTGAGGAATCGATCTAGATAGGTTAGAAGTCGAATGGAGTGCTAGGTAGCGCTGTATGAGTACAAGGAAAAGTAAGTAAGTAGGAAAAGCTAAGTTGGGGAATCACCAAAAGCAACAGGAGCATGGTCGTCTTCCTGCTGACCTGCTTTGGCATGGAAGGGCAGGGCAGGATCTAGTTGGGCAGGGGGAGAATGGGCCTTGAGAGAACACCCACCCATGACACCACAGTGGGTGCAACAGGCCTGTCCTTCACAGAGAGAATGGCGGCAGTGGCGGCACAGTAAGACAATACAGAAAAGGGCAGGCCTAAGCTTGGCGTCCATGAGAACTGCGGGTAACACAGAGTTGGACAATTATGCTGCTTGAAGTATATATCCAATACTCACCAGTGGCGGAGGTTTGGTGAATGCGATGAAGACATACAAAGAGTGAATGAATCAGCGCTGGCGGGGCTACTTAAAAAAATTTCGTTAGTTTGGAGAGTCTGACAGTGAACAACCAGACGACATACATGCACATAAAATCATAGAAAACCAACTAGAAAGAAGATCAGCATACTTGGTAGTGTTCTGTAGTGGCATGATGGTGAACAGAAACACAAGAGTGAGGTTTGATTTTAACTGGGGAGCTTACACCATCTCAGACAATCCCGGATAGCGCACAGTGGCAGACAGTGTTGAACATTGACACTATCGGACAGTAACAGGCAGTCCAGAACATTGCCAGGCAATATGGAACATGGTTGGACGAACCGAGATAGGGACGCTGTGAAGAATGCTGAACAGTGTTGGAGAGGGCCAGAGCCGGGTGCTGTGGGACGTCAACAGGCAGGCTGGGACAGTGACCGTCGGTCTGGAACATTGGCGAGGATCAGTGCCAGATGTTGACAGTTGGGGCCGGACGTTGACGGTCGGTCTGAGACATTGAGGGGCAGTCTGGCCCAGAGACGTCAAGAGGAAGACGTCAACAGGGAATATGGGAAGTCCTTAGACAGACGTGGAGGCGGCGCAGAGGCGTTGCACAGCAGTAGAAAATTGATTGCACATGATACATGTGACACATGCAATGGGACCTGTGGCGCAGATGACTCAGGTGGGACCAAATTTTAGGATTTTGAATGTCCTCAATATTGTGATCCACTTTCCTTGGAACCACTCTCTTAGACCATGAATTATCTGGGCAACAACAGCTGTTAACTTTGACCAGGCCAATTGCCAGTCCCCCAGCTCAATAGAGCTACAAAGAATAGGAGATGGGATATACAGAGAGATGGGGCCTCAAATTCATGTCTGAGAATTTTGCCCTGCGGAGTTCCACCCAGAGATTTCCAGCAACTCTGTTGATCCCATTAGATGAGGGTCCATCCCACTCATCACTCGTTGTTGCATTGGAAGTACATGCAGAAACTTTGCCAACTCCATCTGAATTTTCTCCTGCCCTGATACGTGAAGTACCTGGAGGACCATCTATCCCACTCATCACTCATTCATTCCTCCCACACACAAGTTGAGACACTGCCGGCCTCATCTGTTATTTCGATCCCATTCCCTGTGGGTCCCTCCTGCACTGATAGTGCTGATGCTGGTCCGTCAGTGCTCCCCATGGCAATGCCTGTCCAATCCACTCCCTGTTGCCTTCTTCCTCAGAGCCGCTCTGTGCCACCCACTCATTCTTTTGCATCCCTCCCTGTCCATCACCTCGATGAAGAGGTCACACACCTGCCTCATGACCAGGCTGCTCAGCGTGCTGAGAATGCAGTTATTGTATTCGCTTGGAAGGAAGTAAGTTCATTCTGCCTCCTGGCTTGGCAGTTGTTAATTTCCTTCTTCTAGGATGGTGCTTGCCCAATCATTCACCAATTTCAAGATGGTTTCCGGTTCCCTCACTTAATCTTTAGCCCATCGGTCGTCCTTAAGCTTGGCCTCTCGAACATGGCTCTTCAGCGCTATCATCACCAATATGATGAATGGATCAGTTTTAATGTTCAGCTCAAAGACAAGGATGGTGACACATGTGCGCTTACATCTTGACCATCATCTCAAGACTCCGTCGCCGCTTGACATCTACTGCCGTCCTCGTCGTGTTCAACTGCCACCACATGCAGAGTCACACCGTGGTGAATCCATTATCTCCTTGACTAATTCCACTGGCTCTTTGGATGTTTTCCATGATTGCATGGTCAATTCTGAGGCTAAAGGCAAACAACATGTTCATGACTCAACTTTACCTTTGGCTACCTCAGACGACTTGGCTGTGAGTGGCTCTAACTTGTCCTCCATCGTAATACCATCCAAACATCCCCATATGCCTCTTCTTGGTGATTTCAAGGGCAAAGGGAAACTGCGCGCCCCTGCTTTGCCTCCCCCTCCCTCCAAAGCCACTGCAAGTGACTCAGATTCGTCATCTGTGAGTGACTCGGATGCGTTGTCTGTGAGCGACTCGGACGCATCATCTGGCACCATGATACCATCCAAACGGCCATGGAAGCAGGTGCTGCTCCTTTCCTCCGCTGTGTCTGTTCCCCAACCTCTCATGGATGTTGTCCCACATGTATACTTGTCATTTCATGGCAACTTGGAGGCGCATCCTATTGAGGTGGAGCAAGTGCGTAACTGGCCTGTTGATTTCTTTGTCTGCAACATCGCTGAGGGCTTCACACGCTGCTTGGATGCCGTGTAGAGGCACAAGAAGGTTGCTGTCGCATTTCGTAATTTCTTTGGTGTTCCTTTCATGTCCTCCACATTTTACGATAACCGCCATATTTTCTACCTTCAGGATAATGCCTAGCTACATGAGGAGTGCATCAGTTGAGGTCGAACTGACAGAGGCACTTGGATGTCTTTTCTTAGAGTGTGCAAAAAGGCCTTCATGTACATGATTCCCCTTTGTTACTGTTCTACCTTACACATGTATATTTTGTCTATGGGCCTTGTAGTCTATGTAGAATTTCTCGTCAATGTCATTCAGTGGTTTGTTGTGGACCTCGCTTAATATGGGTAGATGTGGCGAAACTGATTGAACAACCCTATATCCACTTCAACTTGACGACCCACCACCATACCTCATACAATGGCAACACTCTCAACTCTCCATGATGCTTTGCAAAACAATGAAGTTCTCAGATATATCTCTGTTCGACAACTTACTAGCTTTGTACAGCTTGCCAAGGCCCTCAAGCAGAATATACTTCTTGTGCAGGCCTCTGGACAGACAAAAGATCAATCACCAAATTTTCTCTCCAACAGCATTGCAGGGTTTCTCAGAGATGCATGCAACTTAGAGTCTATGGACAATGTTGCCAGTCTCTGGTCACTTCTCAAGACCTCAGTTTGGTTTGAACAACCACTGGGGTTATATGAACCATTTCAACAACATGGGCATGTTCATGGTATCTGTGAGCTTATTGTGCATATTATACCAATATGAGATTACTGACTCCAGCAGTACCTGATGCCCTTTATCCCCCATACCATACATGTAACAACACAGATTGCCAGCGCAGTTTGACAGGCTAGCTACTCACCACAGCTATACAGCAAGATACACTCCTGTATACTCTCAGTGGTGTGGTGGTCACAGAACATGTTCAATTGCACTGTGAAAGTATGTTCTCTAGATCATTCAGTAGCCATGGTCTTATCTTTGAAAGATTGCAAGGTGACATAACATCACAACTTTTATGTCAAGGGTGATCACCACCATTACTACGACTCCATCCCTGATATTATTCAGGTTGCTAGTCATGTCTTTCTTGAACAACGGCTCATTGATCTCTTTGACAACCAAGCAAACCTTGCATGATAGGTTCCTCTAACCTGTCCTTGAGTCTTCTTTCACATAGGATATCTTTTACAAACTCTGCAAGACTCTATAATAATATGATATTGTCCAGGATTCTCATGCCCCCATCTGAGCAGATGAAGTTCAAGGTTGGTTTAACCCAGCAGAATGTTTGGGATGAGTTTGTTATCTCTCCTACTTGACTGCCAGCAACGTCAGTCAGCTTTGATTACTCCCAAAGGCGAGCAGAAGGGTTGTTTCACAGAGCTGATCAAGGATCGCAATCTGCGCATTTGAATGTATGGTCAGCCTGAGCGCAAACATTTTTGCAACAAGTGTACAAGGTTTCACCAAGATAAGAATGGCAATAATGAGTGGATTGTATAGTCTATGCAGGAAAGACTCATACTTCTACAATTCCAGTGATAGAGAAAACATCTGTCATTGTCATTGATGGTGTTACAATTGAACATCCCTGATGTGCCTCTCCTCACTGCCATATTCCACTTACAAGCAACCATTATTGATTCTGTCCACAGCATGCGCCCATCCATGATGCTGTATGCTCTATTGTGGGATGTACAGCACCCACCAGCTCAACCACAGAGCTTATGCAGAGCCAGACTTGTGCACTACCAGAGCACAAGGCAGTTCAGGCCATGTATCATTTGCGCAACCAGTCTCGCTTGCAGCTTCATGAGCAGTTGCAGCGAGCCCATGTTGCACACCCTAATGATGCAGTTGCTGAGGAAATTGGAGAAATTGGAGATGTTGTAGATGGTGAAAAAGAAGATGAGTATGAGCTTCCTGGGGGGATGACAGCACAAGACCAAGAGGAAGATGTAAATGAAGCTCACCATGCTCTACCCAGGCCACGCACCCTACGAGTACAATTTGGTCGATGCCGTACCCACAATGAACAAATCTTTGTGGCACCTTGTGGTATCATCATTGCTCGAGAGACCTTTTTCTATGCTGAGGGGGTCAAAAGTGTTGTTGTGGGCATTTTTGCCATGTGTTACTGTGCCCTGTTAACAGTTTGGCAAGGACATGATCAAACATGTCTATCATAATGCTGGGATGTCCAAGTCAAACCACATTTTCTCTGACAATAACTGCACCTTATCAAAGATGGTCCGGGATGACCCATTCTTTGAGAATATTGGTCTGTTAGTTGATGTCTTTCACTTTAAGTGCAAGCACTCCAAGAATGAGCATGACAAGTCTGGTCCTGGTTCCTTCACCGCAGTGCATCCCCTCCATATTTTCGTTGACACATCTTGTCTTTTTGGTAGAGTGCTATTAAGTACAGATGATTGAGTAGACAAGTGAAAACATGTCGCCAATGTAATGGAAATGGCATAATGTATCGCTCTGCTTGGATGCCTGATTTACGAGCCCCTATTCATCCTTTTTACAGCATCACTCAAGCTACTGGCACGAGGGCCTGGAGGAAACGGAAATGCTTGGGGATCTGAAGTGTTGGCTCCAGCCAAGAAGGGTGTTGCAGTTGCGGCTTCAGCTTTGACAAAGTCCGCGAAGGAGCCACTGCCACTTTTTTTTGGGAAACTGGTGATCGAAGCGGGGTACCTTGCACAAAAGGTGCTCGACAAGGATGGGGGAAAACCGGAGAACATCCTTGTCTTGCAGGCAGAGGTGCGTGTCCAGATGTTCGAAGAAGTGTACGAAGGCTGCACGGGTCCATTTTTTCCCCTGACATCCTGTGGAGATGTATCCAATCATATTCAACCCCCTGTAAGCTCCTAGGCTCCAGTTCTCATCAATCCAATCGGCCACATCAATGACAGAAGGAGTCTCCACGATCTCCAGGTCAACTAGATTGTTGAGTAGTTGGAAGGCTGTCAGGCCTTTGACGAAGGGCAAGATATTGAGGAGAGTAAGCCACAACTTTGCTGCCTGCCAGGGAATTTTGGGTCCAGTGTAGTATATAAGATTTTGATGAGCCATGTCGCCCAAAGGCCTTTCTCAAGAGAGTTGAACTTTCTGTTCAAAGAAAGGAGAGAATTTCTCCTTTGAAGTTGACTTTCTCTGTTGACCAGGAAGTGTGGGGTTCAGGCCCAGGTGGTTGCAATGCTGGCCCCACACAGAGGGATTACAAGCCGGTCTCAATTCTTTTTTATCCCGCTCATATAAGGAGACAGCAGCGTCACGGTTGGGAAAGATCAAGGCGGAAGTGTGAAAGTGGACAAATCGACGTGTTGCATACCCGTGGCCTGTTGAAATGTATGCAAGAAGACTTGAGATGCCAACACTGGTTGTGATGGTGTCCGTTTGAAAGACCTTCTTGATAAGGTGAGCATAAGAACCGTGAAACCTGATGATATTGAAGTGGTCCAGGTTCTTTGTGTTCCCGAGTTTGTGTAAGGCTCCAATTCCCTCATTATGCACTGGATGGGACACTCCGCATTACCCAACGATCAAAACAAGTTGAGGGCTTCGCGCAGCAGCAAGGCTGGAAGTGCAAAGTCCAGTTGGCCCTCGATTAGCAAAGGGGATGTGAGAAATGTGGTGTCAATGGAATGTAGCTGAAGCGGTTTGGCTACCCGGGACTTGGCAAGGTGTCGGAGTTTGCTAGACATTTTTGACGCTGATCGTGCAAAGTTCCAGAGTTGGTCTCCCATGCTTGTGGCAACCTTCAGTGCTTTGAGTTTAACCCAATCATTCAACCAAGTGCGCAAAGGGAGCAGCATAGTCTCTGGATCATTGAGTATCAAGGTTCCCAATCTGGCAGCAGAGTGGTTGTCGGAAAAGATTTGAGTTGAAGATGCCAGGAATAATCTCCACTGAGCTGCAGAAAGAATGACATCATCACCAAATACATCAGACATTATCCCCAGCAGTGCGCCACGGCAGATAGTTCACCCAAATGCAGCTTCAGGGCCCCTGTCCTTGACATGAGCTGACTCGGCAATAAGACCTTATCAGCCTGCTCCAACCATTCCTTCAAGCAGCACTTGTAAATTATGTCGGTGAAAATAAGCCCGGACTGAGTGTACTGCTTATTAAGATCTGTGAGGTCCTTGGAGGGAACATCTGGCAAGCTCATCTGCTGAGCACGGGAGCCCAAAAAGGCCAATAGATCTGGAGAGAGTTCTTTCAAACTTCCACTATCTTCACCTGCACTAATGGCTTGAACATAAGCCAAGATGCGGATGATTAGGGGAGCAAATGCAGGGGCCATTTCATAGAGGCTTGCTTGGCCATTGTAACACAGGTGATCAAAGAGAGTGATGGAAATAGCATCCTTGGTACTCTTGAACCAGTTGTATATCGTCAAGATGGTGCGGCCAAGCTCCCAATTAGACAGTCGGTGAAGAAGATGGAGGGTGTGTGTGTTTTGAACAGAGGATGGGATAGTGGAAGCAACTGCAAATGTATGATCCATAATATCAATGATAGCTTTGTCTGACCAGGAGTTGTTATGGGCAGAGGAGCGAGCTTGCTACTGATTGCTTTTCCAGGATATCAATGAGTTGTCAGGCAAATGGAGCATGTGGATCTGCTTGTGAATTGCCTGAGCACTCTGCAGTACCGTTAACTCCATCTCCAAATGACTGGATCCAGACAGTCTTCAAACTTCCTCAAGGCAGGACCAGAAGTCAACGTCAATGGTTTAGATTTCTTTGCCTCTGAACCTTGTTGATCCACTTTATGAGCTCGGTAATCCATCAACAACTCCTGGCAATCACTGCAAGTTGCACTGTCAAATGCTGCAATGCATAGCAGAAAAAAATAATTGCTCACGATAGGTCATCCTCCAATAAATAACAATCTTCTGAGGACAAATAATCCTCCCAGCGCACAAGATAAAAGACTTGGCCATCCTTCACATAATTAGTAAGTGTGATCAAAGATGAACTAATAATCTTACCTTCAACCGCACTAAATGAAGAATTTTCTCTACCACATACACCTCGTCACAAAAGCCATCCTTCTCAACTTCCTCCTGCTCTGATCCTTCACCTTGTATCTTCCTTTCATCCTTTTCATGGACCTGTTCATCTTCCTGTTCATCTGCCCATTCATTTTCCTCAGGCTGTTCATCTTCCTGTTTACCTTCCCATTCATCTTCTACATCTGTGTGCTCAGATTGCTTGGTCTCAACCCTTTTCTTGAACATTCCCTTTGTACAAGGAAAGTTGTAAAATAATCAGCAAAATAAATCAGAGAATATTACTTACTTGTGTGTCGCTTAGACTTGGGCTGCTCTTTAGTAAGTCGCTTACCCCCATTTTCCTGATGGGCTTTCTCTGCTTTGCAGTAGAAACATTGTAATTCTGTTTTCTCTTTCTACCTAATGTCACAGCTCCACCTGTATCTTGAATAGTTTGATTCTGTCTTTGGTTTTTGAGCAGCATTCTTTTTTCCATATAGAGATGGTGCTCATTAATGAATTGCCTGAAGTACTGATAGAGCGCACAATTTGAGGAACCCTGAACACGGGAAGCAGGTGTGGACAGGTCAAAAGGAAGTGTGGACAAAGGGGGTGGTTGGATGGAAGCCTTGATGGCGAAATTCCAAGATCACATTGCATTTTCCTGAGCAAGTCTGTATTGGTACGAGTCGCCAAGAACAACTCTGCCATGGTCCAGATAGTTGAGGGAGACTTCAAATCGGGTGGGAACTGCATTGCCTTCATTTTCAAAGCCAAGGGGGGTGTATGGCAATCGGAGCAGTTCTGGTTGTGGCAACAAGTGGGCAGTACATGACATATCCAATGCGGTTTGGTTGCCCAGCTTTGTCCCAGCATTTTTCAAGATGATCAGGAATATTAGGAGCAAAGCCAGAGTGAATTTCATTGCCATGAAAGACCAAGAGAATGACAGAGACTCCCTTCACTCGACAATATAACCCATGTCGGCCCAAGCAAAATGCTCCTGGATCACTATCCCCACCTATATAAGAGGTTGAGATTCTATTCAGAAAAATCATGTTGTACTCACCAGGCGGCAGTCGCAAGAACAAAAGAAATAGTGTTTGAACAAGTGGATCGTCATGCTGGCCAACATGCCAAGAGCCGTGCACCATTCCAATTGCATTTTCGAGTCCTCCTCCATTTGACACAGTTGAGACATTCATTTGACATGATGTTGGACCAGGTTCCTTTGAGCAAAATGATGGAACATTGTTGTCTTGGAACAGATGCTCAATTGCTTCATATTCACCCCTGGAAATGCAGAGAAGCATACTAGCCTTCCATACAGAGCTCAGAAGAGGCAGTAAGAGCCCAAGGTGCTCTTCAGCGACAAGAATGGAAACCTGTTTGGCAGGGCGAAGGGTTCCAAGTCCTCCATCCTCCACAATAGTAGATGCTAGATTATAGGAACCCTGAAAACTGTCAGAGTCATCTGACCCAGCAGATCACATGTTGTGGCGCAAACCAGGAAGTGAGTAAATGGGTTCCATCACTCTACCATCTGAGCTAGCTCCGTCAAGGTCCCAAGTAAGGTCTGAGAGCTGATCGAGCAGACCTTTGATAAAGAGATAGCAGGGATATTGGAATAGGGATTCAAGCGTCTGTAAACAAGCCACTGTGTAGGCTTTCAGAGGGTCCCCACCCAGGAGTTGAACAAAGGGCACTGCTGGGACCAATTTGAGCTGACCTGGAATAGGGGGAGATGTGAGAGTAGTATTGATGCCTTCAATGACCTCCGTGATTTCAGTGGGTGAGGTAACCCTCTTTATCATCTCCAATAATGGTGGCCCATCTGACTCTGCATGATATGTGAAGGAATAACAGTATTGTCGGCGAAAGCGTTTGTTCAGTTTGGTGTTGAGTTGTTGGCTTGGAGATACCACCATGGACATGGTGGTGCCTTTGGTGGGTTGGGTGAAAGAAGGGTCACAGTGGGTGATGCCAGTGTAGAGCAATCTGTCTCGTCCCACTGGCTGCACCTGTCCAGCGACGCTGGACCATTAGCAGGATGAGCCCCTAACAGTGGCATGCCATATAGTCGTGCAGTGAGATCCTTTTCTGCAGTGTGACTGCCTCTGCAGATAAGCCAAGCCACTTTGAATAGGATTATGCATACCTTGAAGAATGCTCTTTGCTCTGTGTTGTACCCTCAGCCATGGTAGTGGTGGTACAGAAAATGTGAGGACGGTTAACGAATTTGTGTGGCTGCAGCATAGCATGATGAAATTCCAAAGGGATACAGCAAAATTTGATAGAAGATATATTGCTACAGTGCTAGTGAGGCCATTTTTATGTCGTACCCACTTGTCTACAGGGAGGCTCGAGATATCCCAACCATTAACTTTGTGTCCATCTGGTCGCATCTATATTCTTGTTAGCCCCACTCGCACGGTGTACTCGTCTGAGTCTTGGAACTGGTCCCAGGCATATACAGGTTCTTCTCTGCATCTCAGGTGTTGGGGTGCACCATGGGGGGCATCGAGAAAACCTATATTGTCTCATGGATACCGGCAGCTTAGAGACCAAGGGATGCAGGTTGGAAGAGGGCCTCTGGTATGTGACACCTGGGGAGAATTGGTCAACACTGAGATCACACATATCATGATATACCCACTGTTCATTGCTGATGACGTGGGAAGGGGTAATGTTGCAATGGCGGGGGAAATATCCTTGCCAGTGACAGGCTCAGAGCCACCAATAACGGTGGAGGCATGGAAGACGGAGCTGACATAGTTGGACTGTGGGATGCCGACCTTGGCGTGCCAGGAGATCTGGTGCCTGTTCATGAGGAGGGCGGGCAAAGGGTAGAACCATCATTTCCGCTATGTGCTTGGCTGTAGTGATTAAAGGTCCAGTTGCGCAACCTGTAAAAGACTGGTAACTGGACTGAACCCAACTGATCGCAACTGGACTGCAGTTGCAACTGATAAAAAAGACTGGTTGCAACCGGTTGCAACCGATGCACAGCCACTCCCTATGTATTATCCTATTTTCCCTGATTTCTCCGGATTTTTCCTTATTTTTCTGGCCCTTTATGGATGTTATTTGAGTTTTCTGATGAATATTGAAGTTAGCCAATGACAATATTGATTAACATGTCATAGAATTCATTCTATCATGTATATACACTCTCTGAGTTACATATTTATCTATATATCATTAGTTTGTGTTGAGAATTGAGTTTATGATTGGTCTTGACTTCACACGTAACTTGATAATATCTGATGTATCACTGCAAAAAACATGCTGTTTTGAAATGGTCATATTCTTATGACGTATGAGCCGTTTCGCATGACCCAGAAACCGATTTGTAGCCAGGAACCGGTACTATTTTTGACTCCTCCCACGCTAAGCGAAATAATGTTTGTAACTGGTTGCAACTGCCAAACAACCGGTTTTTATGGTCCGGTCCTAATGATTTAATTAATTAATTAAATCGATCCGGTTGCAGTTGCCTTCCTAAAAAGGCAAAAGACCGAACTGGACCGGACTTTTAATCACTATTTGGGGGTGATAAGCGGTTGAAGTTTTCTGCTGTATTCCAAGAAGGGAACAAAGTTCAGAAGTGAACTCCGACACAAATTGTGGTCCTCGATCGGAAACTATCATAGAGGAAAGACGGTGTCTACAGCAAACATTGTCTCTAAATGGAATAGCAAGCTTTTTAGAATTAATAGTTTTATGGCAAGGAACAAATTCAAATTCTTTAGAGAAGCGATCTACAATAATGCAAATAGAATCAACAGAACGTGATTTGAGAAGTCCCGTAATAAAGTCTAATTTGCCTGCTTGTGCTATTGACTTTCCCTTCATGAGGGCGCACACTTGGCAATGATCTACATATTGTTTAACATTTTTTGTGACACCAGGCCACGAGAAATAACGGGTAACTAGATGTAATGTTTGTTGGCCACCATGGCCACCGATAGGGGAATCATGAAGGATTGTGAGTAATTGTGTACATAAAGTGTCAGGAACAAAAACTTTGTTTTTGTCATTTTTAAATACTATAGCTGATTCGTCGAAAATAAAGTTTTCTATAGTATTGTTTTTATTTTTTCTGATTCATTTTGTATTTTATCATAAATAGGAGAAAATAAAGAAATGGTATTGATAAAAACAGAAGCAGGAAGAACAGTAATGTTTTTATTATGGGCAAGATCCGCTTCTCCGTGATCTTCTCGACGGGATAAAGCGTCAACCCTTCCACTGGCAGCCCCAGGCTTGTAGATAATAGAATAATTATACTCTGAGGGAAGCACATTCCAACGTGCTTGACGTGGACTCAGAGTTTGGGGAGATTTCCAATATTCGAGATTCTTGTGATCTGTCCAAATCTCGAAATGGTCTCGACCCATTAGATAATGCCTCCATTCCTGTAGTGCCCGAATGACAGCGAAGAGTTCTTTGTCATAAATCGGATAGTTGCACTCGGCACTACTAAAGGAATGGGAAATGAAAGCACATGGTTTCCAGAGCCCATCATCGCATTTTACCAAGAGCACAGCTCCCATAGCAATGTCACTAGCATCCGTTTCAACACGAACTTCTTTCGAGCGGTCCGGAAATGTTAAAAGCAGAGCCGTGGTAAACTGTTCCTTCAATGTATTAAAAACTTGCTTGCTGCTGCTCCGGCCCTCACCTAAAAGGAGTATCCTTTTTGGTAAGGTCGTTTAAGGGCGGGCAATTTCAGCGAAACCCTGAATGAAGTGTCGGTAGAAGTTAGCCAACCCTAAAAAGGATTGGAAACCCTTTAACCGACTCCTGAGCAGGTGCTGGCCATTCTAAAACAGCCTTAACCTTGGAATTGTCCATCTCTACGCCATTCTTGGAAACCATCATGCCCAAGAATTCTACAGTATCCACAGCAAGACTACATTTTTCAGGTTTAACGTAAAGATCGTTTTCTCGAAGTCTACGTAAAACCTCTTTGACTATTTCATAACACTCTTTTTTGCATTTTCCGGATGTAAAGATCATAAGGTCGTTGATATAAATAATCAAAACTCCAGACATATGGCTAAATAGATTTTTTATCATTTGCTAGAATGTAGGTGAAGAATTAGTAAGTCCGAAATACATAACGACAGGTTCGAAAGCGCCGAATGGAGTGACAAATGCCGCTTTTTATTCGTCGTCTTCTTTTATTCTAACATTATTGTAGCCCCATCTGAGGTCCATTTTGGTAAACATATCGGTTCCTTTGAGCCGATCTATGAGGGAAGAAATAAGTGGTAGTGGGTACGCGTTTTTGATAGTACCCTCATTAATGTAATGATAGTCCATAACTAATCTCTTTTTTTCCATTTTTTTAGGTATAAAGAAAACGGGTGAGGTTTGAGGAGATTTCGACGGACGTAAATATCCTTTTGATAACTCCTTGGCAATGAACTTTTTGACATCTTCAAGTTCCTGTTCGGACATCGGAATCACCCGACCCTTTTTAAGAACAAAATCGGGCTTAAGATCTATTGCGTGATCCCAATGCTTTCACGTGGGCATTCACTGACTCTCAGTTTCCGAGAAGACATCTACAAATTCATGGAGCTCGACAGGGACTTTGTCGGTGAGCCCTGCCTCAAACACTCTATGTGAAAAAGAAAGTGTCTGATTTAAATGGTAGTTGACAATCGACATTGATCTGTACAGCGTGTGAATTTTACTTCTTTGGCTATCCAATCTATTTCAGGATTATGCCTTTGAAGCCAATCATAGCCGACAATCATATTGTGAGTGCCAAGTACAGAAACGAAAGTGTCTATTTTTTCAAAATGTCCCATATGTCCTAATAATAATGAAACCTTGTGAGAGATACCGCCTATTGCCTCTTCGGAGCCGTCGGCATTATATACTGGAACAGAAAAAGGAAGGGGTTCCAATATTAGTCCGTGTCTCTCACAGAACGATTTATTTATGAAGGTTTGAGTTGCGCCAGAATCTAATAGAGCTGTGAACTCCATTTTTTTTCAGTGTTCCCCTTTATTGTATATAACCGTAACGGGTAATGACAGTTTGTTTCGGTCGAAATTTGATCTTACGTATATTTTTGATGGGATTTGTTTTTCTGGATATTTTAACTTAAGGGAATTAAGCACAGATTGTTTTACTTCTGCCGCCGTGTCACTTTGGGATGCCCTTTTAGAAGAGGAAAAGAATTTATTACACAAGTCCAATCTAGTATTACAAGTGGAAATATTGAAATTGTGTTTTAACCGCTGAGCACCCATTTCACTCATTGGTTGTGTCCTTTTAAAGCATCGGCTGCCTTTGCCTTTGCTTCTGATTCAAAGCAGTCGCGCCAGTAGGCTTCCGATTCTTGATGAGTGTACGACGCTTGGTATGCCATATACGGAGTGTGAATTGTGCCGGTTGACTGACCGGCGGGATAGTGGGAATAAGGGGGGTGAAGGAGGTGAAGGGCTGTAACCTTCGAAGGGCATCTGCCGGTTGTCAAGCGACAGGAAAAAGGATTGTTGGACATATTGTCCAGAAGTAGGGTCCCAGATATATTGTTGCCTCTGTTGGCGAGGCTGGCAGGGTTGAGGGCACTGGTTTGCAAAGTGACCAGGCTGGCCACAATTGAAACAGTTGCCACGTGGAGAAGGGTGGGTAACCGCTGCACCAATCTCCATTGACCAGGTTGAATACTGGTTGGAGTAAAATGAGGTCTGAAAGGACCCGGGGGACGAGAAAGAGGATGAGATGTGATTGGATACCTGGATGGCAGGTATAGGAAAGAGGAAGCAGGGCGTTGGGGCAGAGGTGCTTGGCGTTGGGGCGCACCTCGTTCTACAATGATCTGCTCAAATGTACAGCCCATGTTTCTGAACAAGGAAACCATCTGATTGAAGGTTTGATGGTCAAGATTCGTGGCAATTTTTGTTTGATAATAGATCTTGTAATCTATTGCCATTTTGAGGATTTCTTTTGCAAAGTCATCCTCAATTCCTGCTTCTTTCCGTAAAAGTTGGAATTCTTGTAAGAAGATATCCACAGGTTTCCCAGCCTGTTTCATGGCTTCTAATTTTCTCAGACTTTCGTGTGCCAGCATGTCAATCTGAAAATATTCCTTTATTGCTTTTTGGAATTCTTACCACGAGGGCCAAGCACTTGTTTCTCTCAGCGTACGATCTTCTAGAGATCTGTGATATGTTTCCAATGTCGTAAATTCCTTGATTATGATTTGGGAAAAACCCGATGCCTTTCCTTCTAGGCGGAGTAGGACCGCAAGACATCTGACTTTATTGTCTTTCCATTTCTGGACCGACACCCAAGCACATGTTTGTGCCCACCATAATCTAAATTTGGAACGATCCTGGATCCGCAACCTTCTTTGTAACAAAGTCTGAACTATCTGCAATTATTGCCTGCAGAGCGGCAGTGAGGGTGGCGATTGGATCTGCGGGGAGATCCATTGGGGAGGGAGCACGAGAGTGATGTGAAGAATGAGCGGGAGTAGTATTGTGAGAAGGAACAGCAGGAGCGGGATCACGATATTCTTCTTCTCCGTTTGACATAAACCCTTACTGACTCCTATTTTCCACAGAGTCTCTGGGGGCACACACATGGACGAAGGAAATATTTTTTCGCTCAGAGATAGTATCGACGACGGAGTTGTGAGGTGTAATGCACAAGGGTTGGTATTGTTCCCTTTGTGCAGATGTATTGACACATATACTATTTTAAGGCTTCTTTTCCTTAGCAATAGTGAAGGTAGATACCCAATACGTATATATGTATTTTTCTATTTTATGTATGTTTAGTTTTCTATCTCAGTGGTGCTGCTGGATTACTTACATATGACTCAGCCTTGGGGGTGGCGACGCACTGTTCCCAAGTCGTCCTTCAACAACTAGGCACAACCCTAGTGTGGCTTCGAAAACAAAAATACCGTATTTACATATCTGATATAGCCGAACCGAATGTGGGCGTTAAAGGCTTGCCCTATGTGATGTTACCGGTACGAACCGGGTGACCAGATATATTGTCTATCCCTAGACGCGAGGGTCGATGTCACCCAAGAACCACCCCTAGTGCACTATGGGAAACAGCAACATTATCCTTATTTGTAAAAGGCAGACGACCATATGTGCAGCAGTGGGGCGGGTTGCTTTCCCATGTACGTCACGTGTACAGATGATATCTCTTTTGCCCTAGAGTCCGGGCGGGGAATTCAAGCCTAATCCAAGTGTTATGACCGAGTCACAAACACCCAGCAGAGACTTCAAGTGCCTTACACTTGATCAAGCAAAAGGAAAAAAATAAGAGGGGAGTGATGAGACCTCAAACTTAATTGCGCCAAGGCAACAAATGGATTAGGCTGGTGTGTGTGGTAAATACATGGGGTTTATATAGATACTAAGATACGCGCACAGACCAGCTACTAGATATAGATAATACAAAGGAATGAATATAAAAGGAAGAAGTGTGCGGAGATAAAAGATAACCAGGTACAGGAACGTCTAGACCATGATATCATTGCTGACTCATCTAAATCTAGACTTCTAATCATGTGATCTGATTACGTAATAGTTCCGCAGAGTATCCGGACTAAAGGAATAAATCCGGCTATTACCCCTAAAGCGGTGCAAGGTCCTTGGTTCGAATCATTCGTATGGCAAAAGATTAAAAGTTTTTAAATACTATAACAGTGACAGTCATCATCAGAGCTTTGTTGGTTCCAGATATGTCAAACGCTCGGCCCGTGTCGAGCTTGAGTTTATCATTCCTGTTATGATTCCCTCTATTGTTCTCTTCTTTTCCCTCTGCTACTGTACTAAAGCCCTAGTAGCTGGTTTGAGTCCCGCCTAGGCGACTTTTCTTTTCTTTCTTTTCTTTTTCTTCATTGATGACTCATTATGACTCCATTGATGACTCCATACGACTCACACACAGACTCATAGTGACTCATTCGATGACTCACTTGCTTATCATTCCCTTGTCTTGTACACTATTTAAACCCTGTCGTTACCTTTGTAACTCTAAGCTAGACCTACGCAATCTAGCCATCTTTGCACCTCAGAATCCCTCTGTGAGTTACCGTCCGACTCTTGACAGGACACTAGGACTTTGCTCAGACTACCCGTTGCAAACCTCATTTTACACTCGTACACAAAGGCTTTGTGTTCACGCTTGAACCTACCCGGTACAAGCGTAACAATGCCATTGCCTGCAGATGTCCACAGCATATGTGATGACAATGTGGTCACCATTAGAGTTGGCTTGCTGGGGGTGACTTTCCATGTTCCAGAAGAACATGGCCAGGGTGTTTACATGTAGCTCTGGCCACGCGGCCTTCTTGATGTGGTGATGAAAGAATACTCTCGCTTGAAGGAATTTGCTGAAGGAAAGAAATTTATCTGGCCATGCTGTAAGGAGCACGAGTTCTCTGAGCTCACATACGCACTCCATATCATTCTCAATGATCCCAACAAATCCCTTCATCATACTTCTCTTCGTCTTCAGTCATCCTACCTTCTTCTGAACGTCAACATTCACACCCGAGCTAGTCCAATTGTCGGGGACCGCACAACCTGAGTTCTATCGCCGTCGGATCTGAGTAATACCATCATCGGGTTCGAGTGTTCAAGTTCCAGTCATCCAGGATCAGTTGGTACATGTTTCTTTTGCTTCCATTTCTCCCTGTTTCTCTACATACAACGCGATACTTGTGACTGCGAGCTATGATTGTATTGGACTATCGTCAGACTCTACATATATTTCCTTACCTTCGTTCTATACATCTCGGGTTATACCCGAGCTATAAAAGCCTGTACTCAGGCACCAATAAATCACTTTCCTTCCTCCACATCACGTCTAAAGTCCGAGAAATTGTCTGTCTGTCTGTCCATTCGTCTAAGTCCAGTCATACTCGAAGTTCACGATCTATCCTACGCATTATCCGCATCTCCTCCTTTCTTCCCTACCTTCAGGTCTATTGTCAGACTTCTAGGGACTCTTCGGGAGACTATCCTTGCACATCTCGAGTAGTGATTAAAAGTCCGGTCTAGTTCGGTCTTTTGCCTTTTTAGGAAGGCAACTGCAACCGGACCGATTTGATTAATTAATTAAATCATGAGGACCGGACCATAAAAACCGGTTGTGAGGCGGTTGCAACCAGTTACAAACATTATTTGCTTAGCGTGGGAGGAGTCAAAAATAGTACCGGTTCCTGGCTACAAATCGGTTTCTGGGTCATGCGAAACGGCTCACACGTCATAAGAATATGACCATTTCAAAACAGCATGTTTTTTGCAGTGATACATCAGATATTATCAAGTTACGTGTGAAGTCAAGACCAATCATAAACTCAATTCTCAACACAAACTAATGATATATGGATAAATATGTAACTCAGAGAGTGTATATACATGATAGAATGAATTCTATGACCTGTTAATCAATATTGTCATTGGCTAACTTCAATATTCATCAGAAAACTCAAATAACATCCATAAAGGGCCAGAAAAATAAGGAAAAATCCGGAGAAATCAGGGAAAATAGGATAATACATAGGGAGTGGCTGTGCATCGGTTGCAACCGGTTGCAACCAGTTGCAACCAGTCTTTTTTATCAGTTGCAACTGCAGTCTTTTCATCTCAAATGTCGGCAACTTGCAACTGCAGTCCAGTTGCGATCAGTTGGGTTCAGTCCAGTTGCCAGTCTTTTACAGGTTGCGCAACTGGACCTTTAATCACTAATTCTGGAGGCTGTTCTCGATGAGTATCGGAATATCACTGGCAATGACAAGGTGACAAGAAAGGAGGCAGTCGTCGACAGAATCAAACAGGAGTTGGCGACCGAGGTCCATTGCAACGACCAAGCTACCATGCAGAAACTATGCATTTTCTTTTCGAGTGCTTTGCCGTTACTCATCTCCTCCGACAGTCGGTGGCCAACTGGCTGAATAACAGGTCACGCCAGATGACCGACAAACAAGAGTTTTTTAAGAAAACTAATTGGTTTACGGTATTCTGTGAAGACCATCGGGCGGACATCGCGGCGGAGACCGCCAAGCTCACTCCCATCGCCACTGGAAGTAAAGGGTATATATCTTATTGGAGACAAGCAGCTTCGGCGCTTTTGAAAGCCATCTCAGCCGATGAGAAACAGAGGTACATGGACATTGCCGAGGAGTGGAACACCAAGGGAATCCCCAAAAATGTCCAGATGAGGTGAGTAAACGACATTCCTTACCGACATGACTGACACCGAACATCTTTGCAGAGAAGTCAAGCTACATCTGCCGCCGTTCCTCCAGGAACTCTCGCTCAAAATGTACTGGCAGTTTGGCATTCAAATGGTCATATTTTGGGGTTGCAAGTCGGAAGAAAAAGTCATCAACAGATTGTGAGTACAAACCCCTATCCCATGAGCACCCATTGACTTGCATTCAGCCAAGACTACAATGACAAGCTGGATGAAGGTCAATCTCTGAAGTCGGTGTGTCCCACTTGGGAAAAGGATCCCATTGGTGAGACTTGGAACAAATACCTCCAAGCCGCTTTCAAACGTAAGTCATTATATATTGAAAGCGGCAAGACACTCAATATCACACTTTAGCATCGGCACCTCCTACAGTCCCCAAGGAGAAATTCGAGGTAAAGAAGGGCGAGGATGGCTACTGAACTCTCCCCGTAGAAGATTTATCTTCCGTGAGCCTGGGCAAGCAAAAGTACCTCGTTCGCGACTTCTTGAACTCCGCCTGGCAAGCCATATCCGATGGCAAAGGTAGCACACCATTTTCCAAGTTGACCAAGGACATTGCCAAGTATGTCGATCTCAACGCCGGTTATATCCCGACATCCGCCACCTTTGAAATCAAGGATCCATCACACATGTCGAAGGAAAATGTGGAGCTCTTGCTCCAATATTGGAAAGACAGGCAGGAGAATCCATTGCTTCGTCCCATCTTCGCCTTCAAGCCCAATACGAAGCAGTCCCAGAACAAACCACCCGCGATAACTTTGCCAACAACCCCTCGCACCCCAGCCACCAGCCAGCCAACCAGCATACCCCCTCTGAGGATCCAGTCGGTGTCCGTATCGGTGACGGCACCATCAGGCTCGGCGAGTGAGCGGATACCGAATAGCGACTCAAGAGCGCTGTTGTCGCCATCTACACTGCCGCGTCCTGCCACTGTCGCTTCTTCGTCTCACCCGACTGAGCAGCTCCCCCCACACAGCGGTCTATCTGTCACGGGCAGTGAGACATCTGATGATGATGCAGATGGCTTGGAATCTCCTGCACAACATCTGGCGAACTTTGAAAGTTGTCTCGAATTCCTAAAGTCTCTTATTGATTGTAAGAAATATGCCGCGTTGCTCGCTGCCCTAGACTTAGTTCAGGTAACGCCCATTCTATTGATGATTGAATCAAGCTGACACACTATCATCCAGATGACCACCTTCAGCATGCCAGCAGTCCTCCCATGTGGACTGGATTGGCAGTATGACAACTTTCATTTGCCGCCTGAGGATCATAAGTGGTCTTCCACACACGACTCCATCTTCAATGGCGACCTGTTTGCCGCAAGCGGTGAACCATATCACAGCGCCGATCTCCTATCACAGAGCTTGCTTGCTGGCATGCTTAGTGTTTAAAAGTCCGGTCCGGTCTTTTGCCTTTTTACACTCCAAGCTAGGAGGTAACGAGAATGTAACGACCGCAGACGGTCACGCATTGGTAATGCAACTAGTGATGGTTGGGCCTGGCTTGGGCCTGGCTTTCGGGGGCCTGGGCTTCAATAAATCTCAAGCCAAGCCCTATGTATAGGCCTAGGCCTGATTATCAAAATGATAGTAAATAGTGTATTTGATATCTACAACACTTGGGCACTACTCTTCATTTGAATCATCTGAAAAATCCAAAATCCAGTCTAAATTCTCTTTGGCTTGAGTTTCAGCCTCAGCCTCAACCTCATTCTCATCCTCCATGCTTAGCTCTGACGCTGAGAAAGGGCCTGGCTCACGAAAGATAAGGCCACCGTTGTAAAGCATCTGAAGTACCTGAATTGCCTCAACAATATCACCCTTCAACCGGTTATGATGCTTGGTGATAGTTTCAGCTGCAGAGAAAGCTTGCTCACTGAAGACTGATGAGGACATGACAGACAAATAATCCCAAGCAAGTGAAGCCCAGACAGGATAGAGTTGGGCATTGATCTATGTCAAGTTAGGAAAGCAACTCAACAAACTGAAACAAAATTACTTACTCTCCACCACTGAATAATAGACATTCCATTGGGACAAAATACCTGGGAAGCCCTGGCCTGAGCCCAAGGCTTGGGCCTACACAAATCCTAGGCCAGGCCATAGGCCCTGTCAGGCCCAATACTTGGGCCTGGCTTGGCCTGGCCCAATTAGGGCTTGGCCCGAGGGCTTGGGGGCTTCAGGCCCAGCCCGTCCATCACTAAATGCAACATCGCATGTTCACAAAAGTACGTCTATTTTATTGTGCACTGTGCGTAATAACCATGAGATACAGAACAGCCCTTTGCTTAAAGGTGTCGCCAATGCACTAACAGCGGAAGATGATCCTGCGAATCAAGGCGCTTCTGTCACCCTCGATTGGCTTGTTACCAAAAAATTACAGATTGAAAGATTCGTTGGGAATAAGGCTGTGCCTTGTTCTGCGGCCGCACTTGTGGAAGGTGACTTTGTTGATGTTGAGGTTGGTTTTGACATCATCATTCAACGAAACAAGCGTGCAGGTCTGTGACTCCGCTCGTGCCTCGCTGCGTCACAGAGCATTGTCTTTGGCGAAGCGAGAATTCGGTGGCGCCACCTTTCTTTCTTTTGCGCCACCAACTATCGCTCGCCAGGCCGCGTCAGCGCTCAGCTTGACGCTCAAAGCACCCACCCTCCTCTCCCATTAGTCCTCATCGCCCGCTTTCCACGGACGATCTCACCTCCTGAGCCTTTTTGGGTTCCGACAAGTCGCCCCTGGACCCCTGGAAGCTGAGCTACAGTCGGCCGGACTTTTTCCCGCCCGCCCTCGCAGCTCACCTCCAGCCCAGGGCCTTTTTCGGAGCCGGACAGCGCTGCGCGCTGCCACCCGATCTCTCTCGTTCTCTCGTTCCCTATCCCCATACGCACGAACGTCGTACCATTCGTTTGCATGTAAACTAAGTAGTATACATTCAAACGAAGCTCTTTCTTTGTCAGCCTCCCGAAACGTGCGTCCGCCAAAGAATAGCATTCCGGATGTTTGTGTCTACCTGAAACCAGAACACGTCATACAGTTATGCATAGTGTTTAAAAGTCCGGTCTGGTCCGGTCTTTTGCCTTTTTAGGAAGGCAACCACAACCGGACCGATTTAATTGATTAATTCATTCATTTGGACCGGACCAAAACCGATAACAACCGGTATTTTGCAGCTGCAACCGGTTGCAACCGATTTTTCGCTTAGCGTGGGAGAAACTAAAGATAATATCAATACCTGGCTACAAATCAGTCCCTGGGTCAAGCGAAACGGCTTACACGCCGTGGAGATATAATTATTTTAAAACAGCATGTTTTTTTGCACTGATATCTCAAATGTCATCAATTACATGTCAAGGCAAGATCAATCGTGGACTCAATTGCCAATGCAGACTGACAAAATATACACATGTATGTGTATTAAGGAGTGTATATAAAGGTTATAGAGTGAATTATGTGACATAACAATCAATATCTTTCAATGTAACTTCAATATTCATCAAACAATTCAAATAACATCCATAATGGTCCAGAAAAATCAGGAAAAATCAGAACAAATAGGGTAATATATAGGGGGTGGCTGTGCATCGGTTGCAACCGGTCTTTTTTTGTCTTTGAATTTCTGCCAAACCAAAAGACCAGGACAAAGATCAACAAAGACCGGTTGCTGATAGTGTTGCCGCGGCTCACTTGAGCTTGGCTATTTCCGGTTATGGACATACTTTGGCTTATAAAGCAGAACCACGCTGAGCACTAAGCCGATGATTTAGGGCTTCACAGGAGACACAAAGTCCTGGTAACTTCCTGTGGCACCTTGTTTGTACGATACTCACTCATCTTATCAGTAGACTGGTGTGAGTGACCGCGAAGCGAAGCTATTGGTTAATTGCACATACCAGCTGTATGATCTTGTCGCGAGCGGTTGTTTTGCTCTCGTCGTCCCAGTATTTGAGTATCCAACTTATCCTGACAGACGGATCCACAACTGCGCATGCGGGGGTGCATCGGTTAAGCTACCTGAAACCCTGAGAGTCTTGAACAAGGAAACAAGGACTCATTGCTATCACGTACGCCAGACTGTTATCCATACTGTTGTAGTATGTCTTAGCTTTGGCGAGTCCGGGTTTAATGAACGGCTGAAGGCGGCGCTTGTTGGTATGTAGCTTTTTCCATGCTTTCATGAAGAACTCGAAGGTTGGCACGCTCTTGCCCAACCATGGAAGTGCTTCATGCGACATGCTCTGCTGAACATGGTAGGGTACCTATGCCGTATGGATAACTCATTAAAGGTGGACCGAGGACAGTTCAATAAGAATGGGAGCTTACCTCCAAGATGACCTCGTAGTCCTTCATAACATCCCACTCGACATTATTCATCTTGAGCTTGGTCAAATCGGTGTGAATAACAAGGAAATAATCAATAGGCTATGTGGAAACATATGAGTGACGAGCGAGATGCGATCTCGACGTAAACTTACCGGACGCATAACACTTAGTCGACTTATCATAAAGAAAGTTGAATCCCATTGAGTCACAATATCACAAAGAAGTTCCCACTGTGGAACTTAAATGGTCGCCCCAGACAAATCACGGAACCATCCCCACTCATTGCCAGATTGAACGATATCAGTAAATTTATCACGACGCAGGCCAGAAGAACGGATTCCGTGAACAGTTTCTTGTCCAATATCAATCGGAAGTCTGGCAACAGCAGCCACATATGCGTTCTTCTCGTCTGGGTCATTGAAAAGGTCGGTAAATATCATGTCGAGGTCGGCTGACTTGGCCTTGTTGAATCCATGAAGGACTTCCTGAGTACATAAGTTGATGACGTGGGGAAAGCACATCATGCGATTATGGGTTGCGTGAAATGGTATGTCGCGTGCTGCCAACATCTTGGCGAGTTCTATCATCATTGTTTTGTTGTTTGATGCGTTGTCTAAAGTGAACCAGCCAACCTAACATGCAGGCTGTCAGAATGTTCTGAAATTTCAGATGGAATTGATTACCTTCAGCGTCACCTCAGCTCAATCAAGGAGATAGAGGACAGCCCGAGCGAGTACGATTCCAGTGTGATTTCCACGGATACGATGGACCCCGATCAATGCCGATTTGAGTTCCAAACCACTGGTCTTCTCGATACTTGCGATCCAATGTGCCGTTAACGCAAGGTATGGTTGAAGGGATTTGTCTCCCCATACGTCAGATGTGAAAGAGATTGCGCCAAGTGATTTCTGAATGATGTGATTGCCATGGTCAACACGGGATCGAGTGAGCCCCAGATGTCAGCGAGAGTACTTATATCCATGTCTGCTTTCAGGGCTAAAAAGGACTGTTGCCACGTCTCTATGATGAGCGATCGAATCTCTGTGCGATGAGGAATATCCTGATTCTGGAGCTCCAGCCGAAGGATGAGAAGAAGGTAGCAAAACTCTGGATATTCGACTAGGTTCAAGGGCTACACAAATCAGGAAAGAAGAGTGAGGAAGATTTCATCTAAAACATACCAGGTCGCGAGCAACGACGAGTGAGACAAGAGTCTTGTCAAAGACCTCCTTCGTGTATCCCGGTATTGTTCCTCGCCCATCGCCGTCGGCAGTGAGGTCACCGTTGGGAGCACCAGTAACCTTGAGCGGGAGGTTCGCAATAGCAGTTCCATCCCGGATGAAGTTCTCCAAGTCTGTGAGGTCATAGCCTCGCTGGATTGCACGGGTTACAGCAAGGAGCTGTGGCATCCAGGAGCGTTCTCGGGCCAAGATTACATATTGGAGGAGATGCCACGGGTCGAGGTGTTTGCGCAATGTGCCAGTAGAAGTCGATGGACTATGGTAGAAATTGCGTTCAGCGCGGGACCCACGTCCTGGTTTCCCATACCAAGTTTCCCAAGCAGCAGGATCAGTGTCGTATTCTTCCCTATACAATAAATCAGTATGAATTGAGTCATTGAGAAATGAGTCACTCACTTGCATTGAAGGCAATATTGATCTTCTCCTTTGACTCGGGAAAAGAAGTATCTTATATCCTCAGTGGTTGAGGTCGCCGACCGACCGGCAGTCTGATTGATTGGATCAGTAGCAGGGGGGGGGTAGTTCTGGTTCATTCATGTTATTTTGCCTTCCTGCAGAACATCGGGAAACCAGCTGCAGTTGTTCCACGTCTTCTCCGTCAGATCCAGAGACATTAAGATCAAAGTTTTCTCCGTTTTCAATGATGACACAAGGAATGGTAGTGTTGTGATTGGGAGGGCCCAGTGGAGACTCATGGGAGTCAGAGGGATTCACATCCTGAGAAGCATCAAGAGGAGCAGCAGCAGCATCGGGGCCACAATCACGACCACGACCACGACCGCCTCTGGAACGAACTGGACGACCGCGAGCCATGGGATGTAGGAATGTATATAGACCATTGTCAGCTCAAAGTTAGGACTATATAACACTCACCCGTCGACCGTCAACATGTACTACCCTTACCCTCAAGGCTCAAGGCTCAGAATCCAGAATTCAGACCCTAGGGCCTACTACCTAGGGCCTACCTCAAGGCGCAAAAGTCCATTCTATGACGTGTAATGGAGTTCACCGCTCTTCCGCAGTCATCCATTGTGTGATCAAACGTAAATGGGGATAGATGAGTGATTCAGAAGGAACGTCGATGAGAATTGATCAAGATTGATTATCATTCTACAAAAACAATGTGGCTGAAGTCGGCGTGTAACTGAAGCCGCCGGATGGCCCAATTTAGTATAAGCCGGGAGCATTTATCTGGTGTGGCTCTCCGCAGTTAGGCGCAAGCCAATAGTGGCTCCCAGCTCCAAGCGCGCTCAAGCCACAGCCACGGCAACACTAGTTGCCAACAGTTGCAAATGACGGTTGCCGACGGTTAAAGTTGGGTTGGGTTGCCGGTCTTTTGACGGTCCTAGGACTGGACCTTTGAACACTAATCAGTGCGCCAGGGCATTGGGTTCTAACATATATGTCAATCGGCCTCGAGGAAGGGCTTATGTTCTGGATCTCGGGGAGTCTGGACAGAGCCCATCAAATAGGGTCTCGGCCTATCCCTACCCATTGAGGCTCACTGCATCGGCCCATTTCTATTCATTGACACTCAGTTTATCGGCCCATCCATACCACTTGAGTCACTGCACATCGGCCCATCCCCACCCATTGACGCTCAATTCAGCCCAACCATACCACTCGAGCTACTGTACATCGGCCCATTCCTACCCATTGACACTCAATTCATCGGCCTATTCCTACCCATTGACACTTACTGCATCGGCCCATCCCTCAGACCCATTGACACTCACTGCATCGGCCAACCCCTGGGATATGCATGGGGTGGCTCACATAATGCAACAGTTGGCCCACCCGTAGTCTTGGAGTCTCACTCAATGGGCCCACTCCTGATCCATGAATGAGTGATTAACTAGCTCCAATCGGCCAGGCCCTACTGAATACAAGGTCGGTGTGGGCCCTGTCCTTTCACATGGCACACTTATATATTGGCTGACCCCTACTTTACGAGTATGTTCTATTACTGACCAGCCCTTATCTTTTGTGATCACCCATCACTGGCCAATCATTAGCCGGCCGGTGGAGCACGGCCTAATTGGTCGTCGGCTGGCCTTACCCTATGGCCGAATGAGCTGAATGGGCTCACCAGTTGTGCGACCCTTTTTGACTGAAGGGTCTGAACTTGGCCATGTAGCATGAACTCGCTCAAATATACCACACTCACACTTGCTGTTAAATCTTGGTCACAATCTCCGGAGGGCTTGATGGCTAGGCATGCCAAGGCGATGCCCGACATATCGCCGATGTTGGTCGGCGATGTGATTCAGCTCAGAGTAGTAACTTGGCCATTTAGTGTGAACTCGCTCAGATATAGCGAAATCAGACTCGCTGTTAAATTTCAGTTACAATTGTCAAAATACAGTGACTCTGATCCTAGTACCCGACCCTGTCTGAACCTGAATAGCCCCTGTCTATTCTCGGGTTAGTCCAACTTTAGTCCGACGTTTTCCCTACTCGGACTCCGCAGGTTAGTGTTTCAAAGTCCAGTGGCGCAACTGGTAAAAGACTGGCAACTGGACTGGACCGCAACTGATCGCAACTGGACTGCAGTTGCCAGTTGCCGGCATTTGAGATCAAAAGACTGCAGTTGCAACCAGAAAAAAAGATCGGTCGCAACCGGTCGCAACCGATGCACAGCCACCCCCTATGTACTACCCTATTTTCCCTGATATTTCCGGATTTTTCCTGATTTTTCTGGACCATTATGGATGTTATTTGAATTGTTTGATGAATATTGAAGTTACATTGAAAGATATTGATTGTTATGTCACATAATTCACTCTATAACCTTTATATACACTCCTTAATACACATACATGTGTATATTTTGTCAGTCTGCATTGGCAATTGAGTCCACGATTGATCTTGCCTTGACATGTAATTGATGACATTTGAGATATCAGTGCAAAAAAACATGCTGTTTTAAAATAATTATATCTCCACAGCGTGTGAGCCGTTTCGCTTGACCCAGGGACTGATTTGTAGCCAGGAATTGATATTATCTTTAGTTTCTCCCACGCTAAGCGAAAAATCGGTTGCAACCGGTTGCAGCTGCAAAATACCGGTTGTTATCGGTTTTGGTCCGGTCCAAATGAATCAATTAATCAATTAAATCGGTCCGGTTGTGGTTGCCTTCCTAAAAAGGCAAAAGACCGGACCAGACCGGACTTTTAAACACTACCACAGGTGCATACCCGAAAAGCCTCAGACATGCTCGGACATACTCCCTTGCACTCGTATGTTCCTATATCTATTCCTATCTCACATTCTATCATTCCTATTCTTACCTTCGTCATTCCCTTGTCATTCCCCTGTAATCCCATGATGTTTTGTACCCGGAATCGGGTATTCTGGACCGGAGTTACGTCAGACCGTTCTGAGCGCATCTCCACCCATCTACTTAAACCCTGTGTTACAATTCCCCATTCTTTCCTCTTCTTTGTCTTCGCCTAGTACCTTGTAACTAAATCCTAGTCGCTGGTTCAAGTCCTGCCTAGGTCGTTCTTTCCTTTATCTTTTGTTGTCATTAAATGTTCTCTAACATTCCTTCACATTCTATGCTTCGTCATTCGATGACTCACTACCCTTTCTCCTTTGTTCTTTGACGTTCTGTTTGTCTACTCTAAAGCTACCTTCTCGCCTGCCCTAAAGTCCCTAGGCAGTATATATACCAAGTAGCACGACCCTGTAAACTCCCAAGCTAGACCTACGCAATCTAAGCTTGATCTTCCCTTCAATCCCCTTGATCCCTCTGCGAGTTACCGTCTAACTCTTGAACAGACGCTGAGACCTAATGAGGATACCCATCAGTTAGACTCCACTTGAACCCTCGACTCAGGCTTTGCGTTCGCACTTGGACCTACCCGGTACAAGTGTAACAAAAGGTCTAGCTTTTACTCTGCGGTTACCGTCACTGTAATCCGCCACCATTTCTCGATGACCCAACATTGATACTTCTCGTTGGGATTCCCCACGAAAAACCTCTGACCCTCAGAACCACAAGTCTTCCAACTCCAAAACTCCAGAAGAGGAAAACCCCTTCGATCAAAACGACACCTCAGATCTTTACCACGATGAGACTATCCACACTGAAGCAGAACAACAAGAAACCCTTCACCTCTCCCACAAATTTTCCTTGAGAATAACAATCTCAAGATCTCCAACCCCACCGTCACCTACTCCGGTAGCTCGAGGAGCTCCAACATTCCCTGTACCACCTAGTGTTCGAAGGTCCAGTCCTAGGACCGTCAAAAGACCGGCAACCCAACCCAACTTTAACCGTCGGCAACCGTCATTTGCAACTGGTTGCAACCGGTCTTTGTTGGTCTTGGTCTTTGTTGGTCTTGGTCTTGGTCTTTCACTTTGACAGGACCAAAAATTCGGAAAAAGACCGATTGCAACCGGTTGCAACCGATGCACAGCCACCCTTTATCTATCACCCTATTTTTCCTGATTTTTCCTGACCATTATGGACCTTAAGTGATTTTTTGGGAGAAATATTGAGGTTAGTCAATGATAATATTGATCAACATGTCATGGAATTCATTCTATCACGTATATACACTCTCTGAGTCACATACTTATGTATATTTTATTGGTATGTGTTGAGAATTAAGTCTATGATTGGTCTTGACTTCACATATAACTTGATATTATCTGATGTATTACTACAAAAAACATGCCGTCTTGAAATGCTCATATCTCCACAGCGTGTGAACCGTTTCGCTTGACCCAGGAATTGATTTGTAGATGGGAACGAGTACATTAGCGGACGCTTCCAAAAAACCAGTTGCAACCGGTTGCAACTAATGAAAAAGACCGAAAAAGACCAAAGAACGGTTTTTTTGCGGTTTTGGTTCAATTAGACCGACATTTACGGATCAAAAAAACCGGTCTCAGTTCGGTCTTTTCAAAAACCACAAAAAGACCGGACCGAACCGGACTTTCAAACACTAGTACCACCCGCTCTCCTATGTGCTCCAACCTTCACTGCTCCTCCTTTCCTATCGCCCTTCACCACACCACCGACCATGTCTACCCCAGCTAAACCTACTGAACTTCGTATTGGAGCCCCTGATGCCTTCGATGGCTCCTTTGAAAAGAGCATGCCCTGGCTACATTCTGTCCAATTCTACCTTACTGTCAACAATGAGGTATATAATACCAACGCCAAACAAATCGCCTTCGCTCTATCCTATATGACCAAGGGATCCGCCGCCACCTGGGCTTCTACCTTTCGTGAAAAGGCGATCACTGGCTCTACCGTAACCATGGGTAGCTGGGCTGACTTTGTCACTGCCTTCAATGCCGCTTTTTGACACCATGACACCAAGGGAAACGCCATCGCTTGGCTATCTACCACCCAAATGAAACTCAATTCGAGGACCGGTGCCTATGAACCCTCCCTACTCCAATACACGGCAGCATTCCAGAATCATGTAACCCTATCTGGGATAACCGACGCAAATGTCTTAATCGAATACTACTCAGTCGGTCTTCCCCCTCCCCTAATGCGTCGTATCCACGGGATGGACACTATCCCAACCACGATTGATGATTGGTACAAGAAAGCTATCCAGTTCCAGAATCAATGGAACCATGCCAATGACATCGCCAATCGACACAAAAACTCTACTAAACCCTTCCGCTCCACTCTCCCCACCTCAACCTTCACCCCAGCCAAAGATCCTAATGCCATGGACGTCAATGTAGTCCGCATCGCCAAACTCACTCCTGAGGAACGCAAATGTTGCCAAGAAAACGGACTTTGCTTCCGATGCAGGAAAGGCGGACACCGGTCCAATGCCTGCCCACAATTCTCTTCCACTTCTAAGCCACCGAAGAGAGTCCAGAAGATTGAAGAAGACGTCCCTACTCTGATCGAAACGGACGATGAAGACGAAACTACCGTCCGTAAAGTAGCGTTTGTCACCAAGGGTTTTTAGAACGGGAAGCTCCCCCGACGCAAGCTTCCCCTGTCACGTGTGCTCCTGTACTTGTATCTTCGCATACGTCCTGCATGCAAATTCCAGTACAATTAATTATCCCCTCGCACATGATGAAAGTCGTCAAAACCTGCGCCCTCATAGACAGCAGCACAGAAATCTCCTGCATTGATTGGGCCTTCGTACGAAGACACCGAATCCCAACCACCCGACTCGAAAACCCCATATGAGTACAAAACGTAGATCAAACCGCAAACAAAGGTGGAATGATACTCTTCACCACCACCCTCTTCCTTGACATTGAAGGAATCACACAAGAAGCACTCTTTCATGTCATGAACTGTGGAAGCAAGAACATGATCCTAGATCTTCCTTGGCTTAGAAAAGCGAACCCAGCCATTGATTGGCACAGACGGACCCTCTCCCTATCAGAATCCATCGACGAATCAAAGAAGTTATATACCATACACGCGTCCGCTTGCAAAACCAATGACCAACACTTCGTTCAACCTTCTCCTCCCCCTCGACATTCTCATGTCACCCCAGAAGTAGATGAACAACTCTACAGTTACCTTGACTGTGAAACCGAGTCAACCTTCCTCAACCGAGCCCACAAAAACCACACTCTAAATCGCATCATTCGCTGCGGATCCCACTTCATCCCTAACCATGTCGTTGCTCGTTTCACCAGAGCAACTGAACTCGCCATCGCTGCTGAACTAAGCAAACCAAAACCAATCCTCCCCAAAGAATACTCCCAGTTCGCCTCCGTTTTTGACGAACCCTCAGCAGGCCATCTTCCCCCATCCCGATCCTATGATCACGAAGTAAACCTGAAGGAATCCTTCATACCTAAGATCGGAAAACTTTACCCACTCTCCCCCGATGAGAAGAAAGCTACTGAAGACTTTCTTGATGAAAACCTTCGCACTGGAAAGATTCGCCCTTCCAAATCTCCCCAAGCGTCCCCCTTCTTCTTTGTCAAAAAGAAAGATGGGAAACTCCGTCCTTGTCAGGACTATCGATATTTCAACAAACACACTATCCGTGATGCTTACCCACTTCCCCTCATCGGAGATCTTGTTGATAAACTCAAAAACGCCAAGGTCTTTACCAAGTTCGATGTACGATGGGGCTACAACAATGTCCGCATCAAAGAAGGGCATCAATGGAAAGCTGCCTTCCTTACCCACAAAGGTCTCTTTGAACCCACTGTAATGTTCTTTGGATTGAACAACTCCCCCGCCACCTTCCAACGCTTCATGAACAACACTTTTAGAGACATGATTGCTGAAGGATGGTTAGTAATCTACATGGACGATCTTCTCATCTTCTCCACCGACAAAATCACTCACACAACTCACACCCAACGTGTTCTCGAACGCATGCAAGAACTCAACCTTCATCTTCGTCTTGAGAAATGTGACTTCGCCGTTACAGAAGTTGAATACCTTGGTATGATCGTCCGCCCCGGGGAACTAGCCATGGATCCCGTCAAACTCGACGGCATTTCACAATGGCCTGTCCCTACTACCGTCAAGGAAGTCTGCTTTTTCTTAGGCTTCGCCAACTTCTATTGACGATTCATCTCAAACTATTCCCTCGTCGCTCGCCCGTTGATTGACTTGACGAAAAAGGACCAGCAATGGGAATGGACTGATGCCTGTCAGGATGCTTTTGCTCAGCTAAAGCAATTATTCCTGGCAAAACCAGTCCTGCATTTCCCAGACCTTTCCAAACCATTTGCCATTGCCACTGACGCTTCCAAATTTGCATCCGGAGGCATACTCCTCCAGACAGATACCAATGGTGATTGGCACCCCTGTTCTTACCTCTCCTAGTCATTTGGTGATGCTGAACGAAACTACGACATCTACGACCGAGAACTGCTGACTGTCATCCGAGCACTTAAGACTTGGCGACACTACCTACACGGTTCACCCTTCCCTGTTCAAGTATTCACCAATCATAAAAACTTGACATACTTTCGACAACCACAGAATCTGAATCGTCGGCAAGCCCGCTGGCTACTTGACCTCGCCGACTTCGATTTGAAAATGATCCATGTCCCTGGTTCCTCTCTTGCTGGACCAGATGCTCTATCTCGTTGCGTTGATCACTTTCCTGCAAATATGGACAATAATGCTGGTGCCACGCTACTACCTCCATCTCTGTTCGTCCGTGTCATTGACGCTGCCATGAACAACCAAATCTCTAGTCTTTCTAAAGATGACCCCTTCCTACTTACCGCCCTCCAAGCCATTGATGGCAACATCCCAGCACCCTTCCAATCTCGTCTTGCCGATTGGCAAATAACTGGAGATGTTCTGACCTACCAAGGTCGCATCTACATCCCACCAAACGAGGATTTACGATGCACAGTGGTTCAACGCTGCCATGATCACCCCACTGCTGGACATCCTGGCTATCTGAAGACCAGGCAACTTGTTGTTTTGGTGGCCTGGCCTTGCACAGTTTGTTCACAAATATGTTGAAGGGACCAGGGTGCGCAACCTGTCAACAAAATAAAGCAAACACTCACCCAACTACACCTCCCTTGATGCCAATTCCCTCGAAGAGTTTGCGGCCGTTCCAACAGGTCTCTTGTGATCTGATTACAGATCTTCCTATCTCATCCAGTTTTGACTCTTTGTTGGTCATGGTCAACCATGGGCTTACAAAGGGGGTAATTCTCTGTTCCACCAAGAAAACTGTTACCGCCGAAGGAATTGCCTCCCTCTTTTTCCACAAAGTCTATCTACGATTCGGACTTTATGACAAAATCATTAGCGACAGAGGACCACAATTTGCGTCTGAGTTCGCTCGAGAACTAGGACGACTCCTCGGTTATAATCTCTCCCTCTCCACCGCTTATCATCCCCAAACCGACAGAGAGACCGAATGTGTCAACCAAGAGGTCGAAACTTATTTTCAGATATATTGCAGAGATAACCCAATATCCTGGGCAGATTCTATTTCCCATGCGGAATTTGCACACAATCACTGTCCCTACCACTCGAGCCATTGTACAGCGGCCCATCCATATCCCTTGAGCCGCTGTAAATCGGCCCACCCCTACTCATTGAAACTCACTGCATCGGCCCATCCCTACCACTCGAGCCGATCTACATTGGCCCATCCCTAGCCATTGAAATTTAATGCATCGGCCCATCTGTACCCTTTGACACTCAATTCATCGGCCCATCCCTACCACTCGAGCCACTGTACATCGGCCCACCCCTACCCATTGACAGCCACTACATCAGCCCATCCCTATCTCTTGAGCCGCTGTACATCGGCCCACCCCTATCCCTTGAGCCACTGTACATCGGCCCATCCCTACCACTGGACACTGACTGCATTGGCCCATTCCTACACCTCAAGCCACGGTACATCGGCCCATTCCTACTCATTGACACTCAATCCGTCGGCCAATCCATGGCTATGCATGACAATCCAATGGCTGGCCCACCCGTAGTCTTGGAGTCTCATTCAATGGGCCCACTCCTGATCCATGATCCAGTGGTCAACTAACTCCAGTCGGCCAGGCCCTACTGAATGCAAGGTTGGTATGGGCCCTTTCCTATCTCATGGTACACTAATACATTGGCTGACCCCTACGAGTATATTCTATTACTGGCCAGCCCCTACCCTTTGTGACCACCCATCACCGGCCAACCATTAGCCAGTCGGTAGAGCACGGCCTAATTGGTCGTCGGCTGGCCCTACCCTAGGTTACAAGTTGACTACTATATGTGCAACACTGGCAGGTGTATGTACAATTCTTCCTTTCCTTCCTCACGTGGACGACCCAACCACGAGTTGTCACAATTTCTATTTGGTTCTATTTTGGACAAGAAACTGGAGCGAGAAACCGGTGAGAAACCGGTTGCTGGACAGGCTCTAAGATCTCATCATACCTGCTCACACACCTCAACATCACATAAGCATGACCTAACTAGAATGAGGTACCCCCCCGGTTAGCACATTCTAATTAGCTCATTTGTATGCCATTCCCTCCACTGCCAGTATTCCACTCAATAACTGGCAAATAATTTGCCTTGAGGAAGAGAAAAAAACACGAGTCCTCTGATCCCGTGACCGGGCCTCGGGATGGCTATCCGGTCACCTCCCACGCCCTCCCTCCTTGCCGGGCACACCGCCACGCGCCCCTTCCTTCCCAAAACAGCACCACGACGTGCTTACCTGCGCCGTCGCGTTTCGGCTGTTCCCGAAACCTTCGTGCTCGCCGGCTCAGACAGCGAGCTCGTAGGTTCTCGTATCCTTGGATGTTTTTTTCCAATCTTTTCAAGGTCATAGAAGTAGGATATTAATACTAATGTATTTACAGTGGTTTATACTCTAAGGAATGCACAGAAAAGATGTTAGGACGGATGTATGTATGACGACAGAAAAAAACAAAGTAAATGGTGTGTGTGCACACAGGTATACAAGGTTGAACGATGTGGAGGACAGACAGGAACCCCCTAAGCAGGGCTGGCTGCCCCACCAACCGATACACTCCCGAATGCACTCCCTACACTCCCCGACGACCCAGAGGTGGTAGACGACGTTGCGCTGACAGCACCCGTCGTCGTCGTCTTCCTAGGGCCACGCTTGACCCCCTTATCTGATCGCTGTTTACGCGGTTTCTTTGTGATCACCAGGTCTTTCCCGTTGGCCGCAGAGACAACCTCCGCGCGCCTTTTCGTGCCAGTAGAGGGTACACCAGCCCCAGCGAGCGTGGTCGTGGTCCCGGAGGTTGCGACTGTGGGTGAACCACCATTGGCATCACCGTCAGGCTGGGAGTTTGTCCCAGCAGCACCGTTTTCATTGCTTGAAGGGTTCGTGTCAGACTCCGGGATTCTGGGAGGATCACCTTCGGGATTGGGATTTAGTGTGGTTGCCGCGGTTATAGCAAGCTGTGCGTTCATACGACGCCTCTGCCAAGCTTCAAACTCGTCTTGAGAGAGCTTCCGGAAGCGCGTTGCACCAGTTTCCCATGCATGGTACAGCACCTGTAACTCGTTGCGAGAGCTGATGTCACCGGGGGCGAGGAATTTGGAAAGGGGCCAGTTCTCCATCACCACCTTGTACTTTGCGGTAATATTGTCGTCGAAATTGGTGTAGTACATGCGCTTAACCTGCGCGGGAGCTGCGGTGGTCTCTGTACCACATGAAAAAATGAGAACGGCGGGACATTGGATGTGATATCAAAATAACTCACGGAGAGCCTGCAGAAATTTTAGGGCTGCCAAAGTTCAGTTCAGTTCAGTTCGGGACACTCTCGAGCCGAACCTGAACCTGAACCTGCTGCTATTGGTCTGAACCTGAACCTGAACTGAACTGAACCTATATGAACTGGTTCTACCAGGTTCAGTTCAGGTTCAGAACCAGTTCAGAACCTGAACTTCAAATTGAAACTTTAAGCATCAATAAAATAATATTTCTTTGGTATATTCACATTTATTCAGTACAATAAGTCCTTGTTTGAAGTTGATGAGAATAGAACAATATGTACATAATGCTTCTTGGAACTCATGTGGATGTTTGGAATACTTCAAATCATTAAATGGCTAATCCTAGGCTATGCATTAACATCCCATAGCATATTTACAAGATATTTACTCAGCATAGGGTTTTCTGACTATTTCAGATGATTGCATGACACAGCCATGTTAGGTGACACTATATCTATCTATCCTATCAATTGAGATACTATGATTTATTGTGTGGAAGCTACAATTAAATGTTTTTTATATGTTCTGCAAAGTCTATTGAGTTCCAAGCTCAGTTCCCACACTTCTTGTATGTTCAAATCACATCTTCCACTTTCAACTCTCACTGGATAGACTCAGAAACATAGGGAACAATAGATCACTAGGTATACCATAGGCTTGTACACTTGCCCTGAGCATATGTGTCATGTGTGATTTCTTATTACCCTGTTATTCAAAAAGTGACAAATGCATTCTGAGAGTGTACATAGAGGCTTAGACAGGGAAAGAGGCAGTGAAATTCAAGGATATAACTCCAAGATAGCCTCCATATCATTGCATGGCAGCCAAGCCACTGGCATAGCTTCTTGAAGCAAAAAGGGGGTCAGGGGATGAACATATCATAGCACCATCAGTTCTTATTCAGGCCATGTGAGCTTATGATATGTTGTGGACATACACAAGGGAGGGCTGGGGGTGCACTTTTCAAGCCCATATCATGAGCATGTCAAAAATGCGGATATATTTTCTGTTTTTTTTCTACTATTGCAATATTTGTCTCACAGAGCCCTTCAGGAACTTGTTGAAGTGATTGAAACAGTCTATTATGCCATATATACTATGTATATACAATATGAACAAGTATACAATAAGGAAAAGCACTAGAATGAAAGGAGAAGCCAGGGAAGCATATGTTTTAGGAGATTTCCAGATGGAATGGGAGTAATGGCTGCTTCTGAACATTACCCCTGATTGACCATTTGAAGGGCACTATTCTGTGCCTGTTGATGGTGCCTGAGCCCAGAAGAGGGGGCAGCTGTATTGAGTAATGCAAGGAGCCTAATGCTTGCAATGAGTTGTGCATCTTACAAAAATCTATTATTGCAAGTTGTCTTACATTAAAACTACAGATAGGGATGAAAAAATTGATATAGAAATTCACTAAATATCAAAATATTTATGTAATATAATTCCAGTTCAGGTAGGTTCGAACCAGCTCGAACTAGTTCTTCAAAATATAAGTTGGGCCGAACCTGAACCTGAACCTACTACATATATGCTGAACCTGAACCTGAACTGAACCTGAACCTGTAGGTTCAGTTCGGAGGTTCAGGTTCGAATCTCGGGTTCTGAACCAAACTTTGGCAGCCCTATGCAGAATCTGCTCGCTAGTCTTTCGTTTGAGGTCAAGAACCTCCTCTAAGTGTGTCCGGGAAAGACCTAACCGAAGTTAGTGCTTGAGCTCTCAAGTGAGCTCCTTGAGAGTCAACCGCTGTTTACATACCTTGGATTCCGGCAATACAGAAAGCCTCGAACCGGAACGCGATGTTTACGATCGACGCCTTGAGACAATAATCAAAAAACTCCGTGGCTCGGGTTGTGTGGAAAATGTGGGGTTGGTTCCAATGCTCCGTGTCTCCTCGCGCGCCAATGAGAATGAACTCGATCCCAGTGCGTGCGTGAAGCTTCGTGAGCTGGATACGAAACACGCGCGTGAGTATGACTTATGGATCACGATAGAAACTGCAACGCACCTCACTGTCAATGACCTCAAGGGTCTTCTGCGCATCTTGGAATGCGTT